>KV000475.1:27307-39375 GCA_001598015.1 Dorcoceras hygrometricum | reverse complement strand
TTCTTGGAGGAATTGGCGAAGGAGGCGCGAGCTCATAGTCTTATCTGGAACAAGCCCTGCTGCTCTAAAATTTTGAAGGGAGCCCACGCGATCGAGGCGCTGTAATTTCCAGAACCAACTCAAATACTCGATCGTCGTGCTGGATTAGGACAATGATTTTGGTTGATGGAATGTGGACAGTGGAGCCTTGTGCTGATAGGTGGGTTAAAATTCCCCGGAAGGTTATTTCTCCTGAAGTTCCTCGTCAGCGGCAATACGATGACACTCTACCTACAATGAGTGTATTTTTCAGGCTGATGAGGAAGCGGTGGGCTGATGTATGTTTGGAGGTTGTTGAATTTTGCGCTGCGAAGAGACTTCTTCCTGTTGGTTCTACTCAGTTTTGCAGATCTTTACAGTTGGTTGAACCAGTTTCCAGTTTTGCTTCTAGCCGGTCTTCAGTTTTTTCTCTCAGAGTTTCTCAATTTTTCTCAGTATTCATTGATTGGAGTTTGTTCAATTGGTTTCCGAGTGCAGAGATTACAGAGTTTCTTTCGGCAATAGCTTTGGATAGAACAGTTCTGCGCAGTGTACAGAGTTTTCAGAATTCTTTTTCAGTTGCTCCCAGTGTACAGTTATCTTTGGAGCAGCAGCAGTCTTCTTCATCTTCTTCCAGCAGTTCTTCTTCGCTACACTTTGATAAGACAGATGTTGATGCTACTGCGTCTTCTGTGCCTCCGATTTCTCAAGATCTCTCTGCTGCTTTTGCTGATCTTCAAGCCAATCTTTCAGAGCAAATTTTTGACTATCAAAGTGGCCTTTCTTCATCGCTACGCAAAATTGAACAGAGCGTGTGTGACTCCCTGAGGGATCAAGCAGATATATTCAGAAATTTATCTCACGGAGCACGACAAGAAGTTCGCACTCTTGATGATGTCCCACTATACGCTTCAATGAATTTCGCAAAAATGTCGTAGCTCAGAATGCTTCTATTTTCCAAGGACTAGCGGATGTTCGACAAGAAAAAGTGGCAGCCGAGGACTTCAACAGCCTGCGAATGCTCAAATTGAAGGCAGTGCTGTGACTCCTACTTTTGAGCAAAGAGTTGAAATGGCTAAGCGACGCATTGTTCATACAGTGCTGGATGCTGACAGAGCTTTACTTGCGAATCAAGATGCAGCGGAGCGAGACAGAGAAAGACGAAGAAGGGAGGCAAGGTCGTTGAAAAGAAGAAGAAAAGATTAGATTTTCTTTTCTGTTGATATTCTTTGTACACATCCTATTTACAATTTTTGTTGGTTAATAAAATTTGTTTTCCAGCAGATAGTGTGCAATTTATTTTTGAATATCTTTTGTCTCGGCTGCTGAAGTTTTGTCATCACCAAAAAGGGGGAAATTGTTAGGACAATATTTATAAGTTTTGGTGATAACAAAAATAAGACAAGATGATATTGGACAATCAGTTGTCGCATTCTACAGGAGATCGTCTTATCTATCTACAGTGGTATTTCAGCAGTTGGAGTTTTCGTGAGAATTCAGTAGATGGTATGCGATCAGCAGTTGAACGGTTTGAGTAGTTCAGCAGATAGATTCATCAAGAGCGATCAGCAGGTACCGATTTGAGTTTCAGCGTGTTTTGCTAAGGATTGGTAAACGACAGCGTTTTGATAAGTTAGAACGAATTCGTTGGAGTGCACAGTTTCGCATCAGCAGATGAAGTAATCAGCAGATACTTTCTTGAAGAGTTCAGCAGTTGGTTAAGTCTATTTGTTGGAGATTGCGATACGACAGCGTTTGGTTTAGTTGGAACGACAGCGTTTTGATTGATTCAGCAGAAGCGTTCCTTTGACAAACCAGCAGATGCACTACTTGGTGTTAACCAGCAGATGTATTTCAAAGATAGCAAAACGGCATCACTTGATTAAGTTGACATGACATCGTTTTATCGCTAAAGGAATCAGCAGATGGAAAAACGCATATGCATGCATATCAGCAGGTGAATTCTTCCAAGCGTTTTTCCAGTCGAAGTTCTTGACAACGACGATGGATGTAAGTGCTGGTTGTCAAAGTAATTTCAGGCGCAAGCTCCAAGTGATTCAAATACGATCGTTTGCTCATAAGGAAAAGATTTGTACGATCGTACAGTTGCCTGGAATGAAGGAGACAAGTTAGGTACTATTTTGGGTAAATAGTACAGTGTACAGAGGCCGTTTCTCCATGCTTGCACAAAAATGGAAAGAAGAAAAATTGGCTCTGTGGATGAGCAATTGACCTTGCAGTGGAGCAGGAATTACGGTGTACGATTTTGGCAGTAATTCAAACGGGATTCATTTTCCTTTGGAGAATTAATATGACTGTTGCAGTCGAAGCCTATAAATATCAGCAGCGGTGTTGAAGAAGACACACTTCGCTTATTATCTATTGCTGTCACGCTGCCAAAATATATACAGAGCTTACACTTCGTTGATATCTTCAAAAGCTCAAAGACTTGAAGAACTTATCGTTTAATCTTCATTTGAAATACCTTCGAGTCAATCTTCTGGTTATTCATTGTTGATACCAGAAGATATTTACAGTCTCTAAATACGCGTTCTCATTGATATATTTGATAGAGTCTGTAAACGAACTGTCTTTTCAAAGAAGTTCGAAAAACTTGCAAAGCATTGTAAAAACCAGCAGCGAAGTCTGCGTGAAGTATTGTAAAGCGCTAGGAGTTCTCGTAGCTGCGGGTTACGGGATCGGGTGATTGTAGAAAGGCTACTCTCATCAAAGTCTTTTAGTGCTACCTTCCGAGGAGGAATAAGAGGAGACGTAGGATATTGATATCCGAACTTCCAGAAACAAACTCTCGACTCAATCTTTTACTTACGCTTTTATTTACTGTTGCGCATTGTTCATTGTTCACAAACCAATCAGCCTATTTCCGCACATATTTTGTTGGCTGAGAAGTTTGCATTAAACTGAGATCCAAACATTTAAAGAACTTTGAAATAGAAAAATCGAAGGAGTTCATTCAACCCCCCCCTTCTAAACTCCTATTTGCTTAGTGATCCTATTTCCGGGACCATCAGACAGGCAGAGGCAACAGTCAATATTCTAACAGCAGGGGACCAAATCATGATGATTCTCAGGAGAAATTTCGAAGACAGAAATCAAAGGAGTTGTTGGATCTGTGTTTACAGATCAGAATCTGAATTTTGAAATACATAAAACCTGCTGATTATTTACTAACAGTTCAATTGAGATGTGCAGGTCTGACATAGAGACGAATCAGCTGAGCAGCAGTGAGCTGCATCAGATCTGATACTAAAGCTGAACCAGATCTGAGTAGAGAGTAGTTGTAGCAGACCAAGATCGTCGAAGTTATCTTAGCTGAGTTGCAAAGTACAGAATAGAAAAATGCGATTTCGGAGGCCTAAACGAAGGAATTTGGCCAAAAAGCAGCTCAGTCACGACATAATCGTGAGTCTTGCTCGTTGGACCGTTTCGGAGGTGGTAGCACTGACCAGATCTGAGTAGTGCACATAACCAGTCAAAGCTGACCAGATCTGACACTGTAGCAGACCAGATCGGAAGCGAGCGGGAAAAGACAAGAAGAGAAGGTCAGCTCAGAGCTGATTCAGATGTGAAGAGAATATCAGCTCAGAGATGGATCAGATGTGAAGAGAAGATCAGTTCGGAGCTGGATAAGCTAAGAAGAGCAAAATCAGATATGAGATCAACTGAAGCAGAACAAAGGAATTAGATCTAAGCTGATATATAAACAAATTTGAATAAAGTCTGTATCAGATCTGAAGGATCAAAGCAGTTGAACAAACTCAGTTTGAATAAGGAAATTCAAACTGACGTATAGTCACATCAGTTCACAAGAAGATGAAATGCATTAAATAGCCACACCTACCCATGTGAAATGAAAGGACGAAAGGTACATACAATGTCAGAATTCTACAGAAGCTTTTCAACGGACAGAAGTGTGTGTCCAACGGCTATATCAAAGTGGGAGGCTATTTATACAAGAAAAACTGAAGAAGAGGAGTGTTGTTGTTCAACGGGAAGATATACCAGAAGCGAAGCTTTCAACTATCTAAAAACAGAGGATCTTTCTGTAACAGTTGACAGCTGAGCTAAATTCAGCTTTGAAGAAGCTCTTCACAGGAGTGAGATTTTATATTCGAGAGTTGAGCTTACACTGTAAATTTCACACATAGAGATTCACTCACATAATATCTGAGAGCTGTTTAGAATAGTTGAGTGAATCACAAACCAAACACCAAATCTATTTTGACACGAAAACGTTAAACTTAGTGATTGTAGTCTTTGAACAAAGACGTTAAAGAAGTTCATAGAGTTGGATGAACACAGCCTGAGAGCTGGTGTAGAGTCTAGGAGTTCAGCTTTGGGCAGTGGATAAGTCCCAAAGATGATCGGGTCTGCGGATCAAATCTTCTAGTGGATGCCTTCCAGATTTGGAAGAAGGGGAGACGTAGGATTTGAGATCCAAACTTCCATAAACATAAGATGAGTATTTCAAGCTTTCCGCATACACGCATAGCATCTATTTCAAATCTGTTTATCGAATTTATAAAATCAAGGTTCAGTTCTGGATACTTCCGCTTGGTATTTCATTGCCAATCTAGATCTGTTCTCGGTGCTCATTTGTTTCAAGAACACTGAGGTATTGCACCTCAATCTTGTCTGATCAGATCTCACGGCCCTTCGTCCATAGGTGCCCTGTGAGATCTGATCCTTTCCTAACAAGTGGTATCAGAGCAGGTGGTTCTTGAAAGAGCATTTTTTTTTAAAACAACACATGTGCTTTTTTTTAAAGGTTTTAAAAGTTTTGAATAGCTTATGTTATGAAGAAAAGGTGAAAATTGATTTTTGAACTTTGGTTTTCTTTTGTCGTGCTAACACAAAACGCACGAGTTTTGTGTGGATGCCAAGATCTTATTTTGGTTGGGCTGATTTCAGCACATGAGACAAAATAAGATAAATGAAAGAGAATCCGATAGTTCAGTTATCGCTTTTATCCTACTCTAAATAAATTAAGTGACTCAGTAGCACGTGTTCAGTTTTGAAACAAAATTTATTTTTGTGCTCTGATGTTCTTTCAAAATTTCTTTTTGTGCGGAAAAATGTCAGCTGGTGTTTTAAAATGATTTCAGCTTTCATTATATAAAGACAGGGGGAGTAATAATTTTCAAATGACAGAGCATTTTCCAAAAGAAAATGCGGTAATATTTCTTCTGACTAGCTGACACAGGTTTCACGAGATCTGTGTGTATGCCAAGAACTTCAGATTTGGTTATGAGGCCAAAGCTGGAAAGAAATGGAAGAAAATCTTCTATTCGTTTATTATTTATTCTCCAGTCTGCATATATAAGCTAAACAGTAGCATTCTTTCGTCTTTGGAAAATTCTTTCAGTTGTAAATCTATCTCACCAAGCTGAATCATCTTGCTTCTTTTATCCGTGCTACACAAACGTTTTAAGTTTCAAAACCTCACTTTATGAAGATATGGGGAGTAATGTCTATTGAATTGCAGAGCAGTTTCTTGAAAGGAAACTGCAGAAATATCTCTTCTGACGAGCTGACAAATTGCGCAAGATCTGTGGACGCCAAGATCTCTGGTTTTAGTTGAGCTAAACTTAGAGAAAAATGGAAGAGATTCTGTAAATTGAATCCTCTATTACTCTTCTGATCTGAGTAGATGAGAACTTTCGCAGTAGCACAGAATCTGTTTTTTTTTCAAAACTCATATCATACATGCTTTTCGGAAAACTGTCTTCTCAAAATTATTTTCTTTTCGAAAATAAAATTACCCCGTGCAGCGTTGAGGAGGAGTCTTGTTTTAAATCTTGAAGGAAAGACAAGATTTCGTAACCCTTTTTTGATTCCCACAAAAAGGAGGAGAAATATTTCAAACTATAAACATTCGTGCATATGTTTATTCAGGTTTTTTGTAAGTCAAAAAGGGAAAGATTGTTGGATCTGTGTTTACAGATCAAAATCTGAATTTTGAAATACACAAAACTTGCTGATTATTTACTAACAGTTTAATTGAGATGTGCAGGTCTGATATAGAGACGAATCAGCTGAGCAGCAGTGAGCTGAACCAGATCTGATACTAAAGCTGAACCAGATCTGAGTAGAGAGAATCTGTAGCAGACCAAGATCGTCGAATTTAGCTTAGCTGAGTTGCAAAGTACAGAATAGGAAAACGCGATTTCGGAGGCCTAAACGAAGGAATTTGGCCAAAAAGCAGCTCAGTCACGGCATAATCGTGAGTCTTGCTCGTTCGACCGTTTCGGAGGGGGTAGCACTGACCAGATCTGAGTAGTGCACATAACCAGTCAAAGCTGACCAGATCTGACACTGTAGCAGACCAGATCGGAAGCGAGCGGGAAAAGACAAGAAGAGAAGGTCAGCTCAGAGCTGATTCAGATGTGAAGAGAAGATCAGCTCAGAGCTGGATCAGATGTGAAGAGAAGATCAATTCGGAGCTGGATAAGCTAAGAAGAGCAAAATCAGATCTGAGATCAACTGAAGCTGAACAAAGGAATTAGATCTAAGCTGATATATAAACAGATTTGAATAAAGTCTGTATCAGATCTGAAGGATCAAAGCAGTTGAACAAACTCAGTTTGAATAAGGAAATTCAAACTGACGTATTGTCACATCAGTTCACAAGAAGATGAAATGCATTAAATAGCCACACCTACCCATGTGAAATGAAAGGACGAAAGGTACATACAATGTCAGAATGCTGCAGAAGCTTTTCAACGGATAGAAGTGTGTGACAAACGGTTATATCAAAGTGGTAGGCTATTTATATAAGAAAACTGATGAAGGGGAGTGTTGTTGTTCAACGGGAAGATAAACCAGAAGCGAAGCTGTCAGCTTATTGTAACAGTTGACAGCTGAGCTAAATTCAGCTTTGAAGAAGCTCTTCTCAGGTGTGAGATTTTATATTCGAGAGTTGAGCTTACACTGTAAATTTCACACACATAGAGATTCAGTCACATAATATCTGAGAGCTTTTTAGAATAGTTGAGTGAATCACAAACCAAACACCAAATCTATCTTGACACAAAGACGTTAAACTTAGTGATTGTAGTCTTTGAACAGAGACGTTAAAGAAGTTCATAGAGTTGGATGAACATAGTCTGAGAGCTGGTGTAGAGTCTAGGAGGTCAGCTTTGGGCAGTGGATAAGTCCCAAAGCTGATCGTGTGTACGGATCAAATCTTCTAGTGGATGCCTTCCAGATTTGGAAGAAGGGGAGACGTAGGATTTGATATCCAAACTTCCAGAAAGATAAGATGAGTATTTTAATCTTTCCGCATACACGCATAGCATCTGTTTCAAATCTGTTTTTCGAATTTATAAAATCAGGGTTCAGTTCTGGATACTTCCGCTTGGTATTTCATTGCCAATCCAGATCTGTTCTCGGTGCTCATTTGTTTCAAGAACACTGATGTATTGCACCTCAATCTTGTCTGATCAAATCTCACGGCCCTTCGGCCATAGGTGCCCTGTGAGATCTGATCCTTTCCTAACAGGAGTTTAGTGGTACAACAGATCCGCTTGCTGCTGAGAGCTGGATCAAGTGTATGGAAGTTAGTTTTGAATACCTTCAAGTTCCAGATATGGATACGCCTAGGTGCGCTATCTACATATTAAGAGACGATGCAATGATCTGGTGGGAGGGAGCAAAGATGTTAGTGGATTTGGCGACCCTCTCATGGGATGAGTTTAAACAAGTGTTCTTCAAGCAGTATTTCACAGCATACAAGAGGTCTGAGCTGAAGCGGGAGTTCCTGACTTTGAAACAAGGGAGCATGACTGTACATTGGCGACCCTCTCATGGGATGAGTTTAAACAAGTGTTCTTCAAGCAGTATTTCACAGCATACAAGAGGTCTGAGCTGAAGCGGGAGTTCCTGACTTTGAAACAAGGGAGCATGACTGTACATGAGTATGATCGAATGTTTGAGAGAGGATGCTATTTTGTGCCTCTTATCGGAAGTGTTCTCGAGGAGAAGTTGAGTCATTTTATGGAAGTACTGAAGCCTACATTCAAGCTGAATATTAGGCTATCTGAGCCCAAAACTTACAGGGAAGCAGTAGACAAGGCCCTGTGAGTTGAGAAGGATTGGAAGGATGTCGAAGAGGAGAGACAGCATAAGAGGCAGGCCTTCCAAAAAAAAGACCAAAGACCATTTAAGAAGCAGGACAGGAACCAGCAGCGACCTCAAGAACAGAAACCATTACCACTTCAGCCTATTAGTGAAGTTCTAGTTAGAGACAAAAAGCCAAATTTCCTCAAGTGCCAAAAGAATCACTCAGGACAGTGTAGAGCTGGCCAGAGCGGTTGTTACAAGTGTGGTGCTCAAGGTCACATCTCCAAGTTCTGTCCAAAGTTGAAACAACTGGTGCCCAGTCGAGCTTATGTCATGAAAACTGAGCAAGACAACCCCAATTCTACTGTAATTACGGGTAAGATTTTGGTTGCTGGTATGACCTCTATTGTCCTGTTAGATTCGGGTGCGACCCATTCCTTTATAGCTGAAGATTTTGCTAAGAATTTACCTTGTAAATCAGAACAATTGTCCCTAGTTTATTGTGTGGCTTTACCTTCAGGAGAAAGCTGGTATCTCGTAGTATATATCGTGACTTAGAGCTCGAATTTCAAGGACATTTAGTTACCGCCAATTTAATTGTTCTACCTATTCCCGAATTCGATTTGATTTTGGAATAGACTGATTATCTAAGTATGGAGTAGTAATCAATTTTAAGCTCAGAACAGTAACTGTCAAGCCACCCAAAGGACCCCAATTTTCTTTTTAAACTAACCAGCTTATGTTGGGGAACCGTGGCGGATCCGGATCCCGTCTCCCGGCGAGGCAGCGGAAGAATAAAATTAGGCCGGGAAACGTTCAATACAATTAAAATTTCTACAAACTATGAACCATTCATAGGGCGTTTAGTCAGTTACCTTGCTGGCGACTTGCGCCTGGATCCAATCGGAATTACAAGAAGACCGGCTCTTCACGGTAGGCGGCTGTAGATTCGTCAATCAGGTCCACAACCAGAAGGGAGACTCCTTCGTCAGCCTGCACTAGAAGGCCTGACGAGATCAGCGCGTACGGATTCTCCTCGAAAGACTGATCGGAGCAAGTCCGATCAATCAACGGCGGCGTGGAGGCCGACGGCGGCGGCGGCTAGTGAGGAGGGGGAGAGGGGGCGGCGTGCTTTAGGGTTAGGGTGTAGTTACAATGATCAAAACCCTAATCATACATTAGTATATATTAAATATACTTGGGCTTGAACCGTCCCATTGGACTTGGGTCAGGCCCAAGTCTATATGTGAACATTCGGTTCGTTTAATTCATTGCGGTTTCATTATAACTTCGATCGACGATCAGATCGGATCGATCGAATCAGTTTCCAAAACTGAATGTTATGTTCTGAAAAACCATTTTTCAGAACCCCAGTGCAAAATGACCGTTTTGCCCCTCAACAGCGGAAATCACGATTTGACCCCTGTTGACTTTTAGGAAGTCGCACTCCCTAGAATCCTCCTCCTATGCTCAACGCATTGAGCTCAGTATCCGTGCGGGAATCTCGAATCCAGTACTTGTGTGACCCTCAATGGTTCAGGGATACAGCTAGCCGTGGGCCCACAACCATTGTGGCTCCGGAATCACAATTCCGGACTTGCCCATCGGATCATGGTAAGAGCGTCTAGCAACATCGCCCCATGATCCCCTAGGTATCACTGATAGTGCCTGCAAGAACCAGTTGGTCGTGGTTAGCGTACAGTATGGTCCTTTTAATCCATATATCCCGATCAGATCAACGACCATTGGTAAATCGAGAGTCGTTATAGATCCGATAGCTATGCATACATCTTGGAGATCGAATAGTGACATCGCGAGTGTAACTAGGTAAACCCATTTACCTAAAACACTTCTAGTACTCCGGCCAGAGATTTAAACACTATTATCCCCTCAGATAGCATAGGATATCCACGCATGTTTGCGAGCGGTGAATCCTCGACAACGATGCATCGACTCCTACATGCATCGGGGCCTCACCCAATCCCACCGCCTAACGACCCCAAGTGAGTCGGCAAACGGGTCAAAGTGAGGCGCCTATCATGTAGAGCCTCAATGTCGTTTCGAGTCGTGAGTACTAATCAGTACAACCAAGACCTCGGACTTATCCACTCGACAAATGGTAACCACTTGGAAAGTCCGAACGAGGATAGTTCGATAGATCACCAGGTCACTATCTATCTGCATGCTCAGAACATCACAATGTTTCCTAACAATGAAACATGGTACTTCGCATCGCAGATACTAGTCTCGAGCTCGGGCGACCTTATCCTCATTTTGACGGCCCAATCGACTAGGAACTAATTCAGAATACACAGTGACTATTAGACGTGTTTCATGATAGTCTTCATACCCACTATCACATCTAACATACACTATAGTGCATTCTAGGTCTTTACTCAACGCAATTATTAATCATCATAAAACACAATGAAAGTAAAGAACGCCATAAATAAATGCAAATATCATATATAAAGATTGTCATATACAAGAGTCTATAAACCCACAAGCCACAAGTTGGCTAGTTGGGCATCTACTCTAACAATCTCCCACTTGCCCTAAAGCCAACTACTCATCAGACGTAGTCCCATTGTTTCGCGATGTTTTTCAAACAAGGGTCCTGGCAAGGGCTTCGTAAGTGGATCAGCAACGTTGTCCGCAGAAGCGACTCTCTCAACTGCTATGTCACCTCTAGCCACAATATCCCGGATTATGTGGTATTTCCTCAGTATATGTTTGGATCTTTGGTGAGACCTAGGCTCCTTTGCTTGCGCAACGGCACCCGTGTTGTCGCAGTACACCGGGACTGGACCAACTCCATTAGGAATGACGCCCAACTCTTGGACGAAATTCCTTATCCAAACCGCCTCCTTAGCAGCTGATGCTGCAATGTACTCAGTATCAGTGGTTGAATCCGCGATGGTGTCTTGCTTGGAACTCTTCCAAGAGACAGCACCACCATTGAGCATGAATACAAATCCAGAGGTTGACTTCGAATCATCCACGTCACACTGGAAGCTAGAATCAGTGTAGCCTTCCAGTTTCAGTTCACCACCCCCATAGACCTGAACATATTCTTAGTCCTTCGTAAGTATTTAAGAATATCCTTCACAGCCTTCCAATGTAATTGGCCGGGGTTGGCCTGGTAGCGGCTCGTGACACTCAGAGCATATGCAACATCCGGTCTAGTCGAGATCATGCCATACATAATACTACCTATTGCCGAGGCATATGGCACACGTGTCATGCTCTCTATCTCCTCATCAGTCTTCGGACACATAGACTTAGATAGAGTGACCCCGTGGCACATAGGTAGGTGTCCTCTCTTGGACTCTTCCATAGAGAACCTCTTAAGTATGGTATCGATGTAGGTGGCCTGGGTGAGTCCGAGCATCCGTTTCGATCTATCCCGATAGATCTGTATTCCAAGAATATAGGATGCTTCACCCATGTCCTTCATCGAAAATCTACTAGACAACCAGACTTTAGTTGACTGCAGCATTCCTACATCATTCCAAATGAGTAGAATGTCATCAACATAAAGTACGAGGAATGTCACAGCGCTCTTGACTACCTTCTTATATACACATGGCTCCTCGGGATTCTTGATGAAACCAAATTCCTTAATTGTTTCATCGAATCTCATGTTCCAACTTCGCGATGCTTGTTTGAGACCGTAGATCGATCTCTGAAGCTTGCATACCTTACGCTCGCTTCCAACAGATGTGAAACCTTCAGGCTGCGTCATATAGATCTCTTCCTTAATGTTTCCATTAAGGAACGCAGTTTTCACATCCATTTGCCATATCTCATAGTCGTACCATGCGGCTATGGCTAATAAGATTCTAATTGACTTGAACATTGCGACTGGCGAGAAGGTTTCATCATAGTCAACACCTTGCCTTTGAGTGTAACCTTTCGCGACCAGTCGTGCCTTGTAGGTCATTACCCTTACCATCAGGTCCAAGCTT
>KV000474.1:3271-20649 GCA_001598015.1 Dorcoceras hygrometricum | reverse complement strand
GGCCAGAGATTTGTCACACTATTATCTCCTCAGATAGCATATGATATCTACGCACAATGGCGAGCGGTGAATTATCGACAACGAAGCATCGACTCCTACATGCATCGGGACCTCACCCAACCCCGCCACATGATGACCCCAACTGAGTCGGTAAACGGGTCAAAGTGAGGCACCTATCATGTAGAGTCTCAATGACGTTTCGAGTAATAAGGGCTAATCTGTACAACCAAGACCTCGGACTTAATCCAATCGACAAATGGTAACCACTTGGAAAGTCCGAACGAGGATAGTTCGATAGTTCGCCAGGCAAACCATCCATATGCATGCTCAGAACATCACAATGTTCCCTACCAATGAAACGTGGTACTTCACATCGCAGATGGTAGTCTCAAACTCGGGCGGCCTTATCCTCATTTTGACGGCCCAATCGACTAGGAACAGATTTAGAATACACAGTGACTATTAGATGTGTTTCATGATAGCCATCATATCCACTATCACATCTAACATACACTATGGTGCATTCTAGGTCTTTATCCAACATAATTGTTAACATTATAAAAATAATGAAGATAAAGAATTCCATAAAAGAATACGAATTTCATAAATAAAGATCGTTTTACATAGAGTCAACAAGAACCCACACGCCACAAGTTGGCTAGTTGGGCACCTACTCTAACAGACATGCCTGTGGCAGAGTATGTGAAGAAGTTCGACAGGGGTTTCCATTTATCACCCCTCATTGCCGATGATCCCGCTGATAAGTTGCAGCATTTCTTGGATGGTTTGAGCCCCGCTATTCGCAGGGATGTGCTGATGTCGGACCCTGCAGACTATGCCACTGCATTGAAGAGAGCCTTTAGGTCTGAGCAGACGCTGAAGGATCTGCATGCTGAGGCGCAGAGAAAGAGGCCTTTCCAAGCACAGCACCATCAACAACAGCAGACCAAGAGGCCGTTCACTGGGCCACCTAGACCTCCAGGCCAGGGTCAGTATATAATCTTTTAAGAAGTTATCCTTTTCTGCAAGTATATTAATGGATGATCTTGTTAGGGACCTCGAGACCAGTGGCGAAGCCCGCTACTTTTGGAAGACCCCAAGGACAGCAGGCTCCGAGGCCCGTGGCTCAGATAGACAAACCCACATTCCCGACTTGTGGGAAGCAGCATTCTGGGAAGTGCTTGATGGGAGCTGGGGTCTGCTTCAAGTGCAAGCAGCTGGGCCACTTGTATTTCGAGTGCCCGCAACTGAAGAAGCCTGCCACCGGGAGAGTTTATGTGATGCAGGCAGAGGCGATCCAGACACTACGGTTATCACAGGTAACCTTGCGCTTAGTTATGAACTTTGAGGATTTAGGTAGTAGACCTGTCATGTTATTTAATATGAGTGAACCTGATTTATGTATAGTGTGATTAGTGTCCTATGCATGTGTTATTTATGCCGCAGGTAGAGTAGTTGTATTAGGGGTAGCTACCAGGGCCTTATTCGATTCAGGGACGACTCATTCTTTTATTTCTGGGGAGTTTGTGCAGCGTAAGAATGTTGCCCAGGAGAGTTTTGCAGGAGGTTTATTGGTGATGATTCCGTCAGGAGAGGAGGTGCCTACGGCTAGCGTCGTCCAGGATTTAGAGTTGATACTGCAAGGCCGAACCTTCCGCGCCAATCTGATTGTGTTTTCGATGCCAGAGTTTGATATTATTCTCGGGATGGACTGGCTGGCAGAGAATCAGGCGATTATTGATTTTCAGTGCAGAGTAGTGCATCTTAGACCTCCTGGAGAGGAAGCGTTGGATTTCGTGGCGGCACAGAGCATGAGGAAGCCGCGTCTTGTTTCATTCTTGCAGGCAAGGAAGCTTATTGGCGACGGCTGCCCGTCATTCTTAGCCAGCATTACAGCGGATAGGGCACAGGATGGACCTTATTTTGCTGATGTGGAGATTGTTAGGGAGTATGCCGACGTATTCCCTGAGGATGTTTCTGGGATCCTGCCAGATCGGGAAGTGGAGTTTTCTATTGAGTTGCTGCCTGGTACCGTGCCGATCTCTAAGGCACCGTATCGTCTTGCACATACTGAGATGAAGGAATTAAAGGAGAAAATTCAGGAGCTTCTGGATAAGGGATTCATTCGCCCCAGTGTCTCTGCATGTGGTGCACCAGTCTTATTTGTGAAGAAAGTGGAGTTTTCTATTGAGTTGCTGCCTGGTACCGTGCCGATCTCTAAGGCACCGTATCGTCTTGCACATACTGAGATGAAGGAATTAAAGGAGAAAATTCAGGAGCTTCTGGATAAGGGATTCATTCGCCCCAGTGTCTCTGCATGTGGTGCACCAGTCTTATTTGTGAAGAAGAAGGACGACAGCATGAGACTCTGTATCGACTACCGTGAGCTGAATTCGGTAACAGTCAAGAACAAGTACCCCTTGTCGAGAGTGGAGGATCTATTTGATCAGTTGCAGGGAGCTTCGATATTCTCTAAGATAGACCTTCGCTCTGGCTACCATCAGTTGAAGGTGAGGGAGGCAGATGTGCATAAGACGGCCTTCAGGACTCGTTACGGTCACTACGAGTTCTTGGTGATGCCCTTCGGGTTGACGAATGCACCAGCGGTCTTCATGGATCTCATGAACCACATATTTCAGCCGTATCTGGATCAGTTCGTCATAGTATTCATTGACGATATTCTTATCTATTCTCGGAGTAGGGAGGAGCATAGTCGACATCTGAGGACAGTACTTGGAGTCCTGAGGGAGCGCCAGTTATATGCAAAATTCAGCAAGTGTGAGTTCTGGCTAGAGAGAGTGGCGTTCCTTGGACACATCATTTCCAGCAGTGGAGTAGAGGTGGATCAGTCCAAGGTTGAGGCAGTCAGAGAGTGGCCTGTACCGAGGAATGCATCCGAGATCCGCAGTTTCCTTGGTTTGGCAGGGTATTACCGAAAGTTCATCAAGGGATTTTCATCTATTGCGGTGCCCTTGACTGCGTTGACGAAGAAGAATGCCAAATATATTTGGAGCCCAGAGTGCCAACAGAGCTTTGATACTTTGAAACAAGCTCTCACATCAGCGCCTGTACTATCTATGCCATCGGGGCAAGGTGTGAGACCCGAAAGCTGATGAGATTAATTGAGTTAATTAATCGGGTTTTATTGAGATCAGCTTTGAGTTGTTGAGCTTGGAGAAGCTATCGGATTTTGTTTTATCCCTTAGAACAGTTCTGGAGATAATGAGGTTGGCGCGGAATCTGTTCAGTAGCGAATGTTGGGTCATCTCTGAATGTAAGCGTTCAGCAGTGGTGACATCAGAAATTGTCGCTGGGTGGTTGTGTTCAGCAGTCGTAGCAAGATATGTTGTCGTTGAGTAGTAGAGAGCGCGCTAGCGTGTTTCGGCAGTGAGTAGCTATACGTCGTCGTTTGGATTAGTTGGAACGGCAGCGTTTTGGATTACCGAAGAAGACTCAGTTGTGAGTTGTGTTAGCGTCTGCTCTGTGAGAGATCTGTTGTAGCGTTGCTAACAGATGTTGGTTAGTGTTCAGCAGTGAGTAGCGGGTGACATGTCCAATTGCGACAGTAATTCTCTACGACGTCGTTTGAGTTAGTAACGATCGCTGTTGTTGCAAGATCCGTTTGCGAGCGGGAATATCTGTTGCGATAGTATAAGTATTGGTGGATACTGTTTCTTCAGCTGTGATCAGCTTTGACTTATATTATAGGAATTGGTCTTCGATTTTAGTATCCAGTTTCCATACTTAGAATATTTTCCGATTTCCAAATTCTGTCGCGATACCCTATCTACTGTTCACCGAACCTTATCTTCTTTGATTGCCGGTGGTAGACAGCTTCGGCGAGAGTGAGAGTGGTAGCGTTGGACTCCTCTTGCTGAGACGCTTCGTTTGGATATTGTTTTCAAACGTTTGCTTGAAGCTGGTGAGGTGTGCGAAGACATCTCCCTTGTGTAGTCTGTTAGCATAAGCGTCGGATTTCGCTCCTATCTTGTTGGGGTAAGTAAAGTTCCTGACTTTACGCTTGTTTAGAACTTTCTGTTGAGTTAGAGAGGTAGGATTAGAGTTGGTGGAGTTCGTAACTCCCAGCTGCTGTTTTCTGTGCTACGGTCCCTGAGGAATTGTGTGTTACCGTTGAGCAGGTGGTAGATCTGTGTGCTCGGGACGTCATTGTGGCAATTTGTTGTAGTAATTGTTGCACAGAGAATTGCGGTACGGATGTGAGCTTGTTTACATCTTAGGATTGAGCAGGGATTATGCGCTTTGCTGTGTATGCTCTGTGCTGTATCGTTTGTGCATTGTTATGATATCAGCTGTTGCATTTGCATACACGCATTTATCCTTTTGAGCTTCTGTTTTTGCTAGCTATGCATGTTCTGTTGATTTGAGAATACCAGGATGCTGTATTCGAGGGCGAGCGGGTAGTAATTGTTGCACAGAGAATTGCGGTACGGATGTGAGCTTGTTTACATCTTAGGATTGAGCAGGGATTATGCGCTTTGCTGTGTATGCTCTGTGCTGTATCGTTTGTGCATTGTTATGATATCAGCTGTTGCATTTGCATACACGCATTATCCTTTTGAGCTCTGTTTTGCTAGCTATGCATGTTCTGTTGATTTGAGAATACCAGGATGCTGTATTCGAGGGCGAGCGGGTAGTTCCCGTATACCTCGGAGGCGAGCGGGTAACTCCTGTACCTCATCTCCCTACTGGGTTTGTTAGCCGCTATGAGCGGAGTGGGTAGCTCCCACATCTCATGAGTGGGCAACAGCAGGTGGAGCTGTCTGTTTAGCATCTGGTATGGTGTACTGGGGATGAGTGGGTAGCTCCCATGTGCTCAGTATACCCGTGGCCACTGATTATCATTCCTTTGATCTGTTGAGTTGTTGTTGCGATCCTTTGGCTCTCTGCTTTCGGTTGTAGCCTTGATCCCTTACATAACATTTGCATATTTATCTGTTGCTTTCCTTATGCTGTTTATGCTTCTCTTCGTACTGGGGTTTGACCCCGATGTCCCTCTGGGGCTTGTGTATTGTTGCCTGTATGTGTTTTCAGGTTTCCCAGGTTTCTATGCTGGTCGTGGCTTTGACCCAGCTGGAGGTGTCCCAGGAGGTGGATAGAGTTTCCCAGTTAGCGTATAGCATATATGTACTAGTACTGTCAGCTGGGGAATGCATGTGCTTGTGGGATTGTGTTATCCGTTGTAGTATGGTATTTGTATTTGTTTAAATACTGTACTGTTGTACTGAGTGTTTGTAAAATACTGGGATTACTTTGAGTATTGTGTATTTTAAATTATATGTTTTAAACCGTCAGGCCTAAAGCGAAAATTTTTACCCACTTTTTGTATGCTTCCGCTATTGTTGCGTGGTTTAACTCTGAGTAGAGCACGAGGCCTGACATTGAGATTTTGTGATTTACACAAACGCATCGGAGCTAGGCTTAGGCGCTGTATTGATGCAGAATGACCGAGTTATCGCCTACGCCTCCAGGCAGTTGAAGGTACACGAGAGGAATTATCCGACACACGATCTTGAGCTAGCAGCAGTTGTTTTTGCACTAAAATTTTGGAGGCATTATCTGTATGGGGAGAAGTGCAAGATTTTCACCGACCACAAGAGCCTGAAATACTTCTTCACGCAGAAGGAGCTGAACATGAGACAGAGGAGGTGGCTAGAGTTGGTGAAGGACTACGACTGCGAGATTAACTACCACCCCGGGAAGGCTAATTTTGTAGCCGATGCTTTGAGTAGGAAGACAGCAGTTATTGCACATCTGACTGTTGCGGAGCCGTTACAGCGAGATATTCAGAGTTTGGGATTAGAGGTTTATACAGCTGGTGGAGCACCGATATTGGGTTCTTTGACGGTACAATCTACTCTATTAGATCGCATCCGCAGTAGCCAGACCAGTGAAGAGCAGCTACAGAAGTGGAGACTGAGGGACGAGGTGAATGGAGGCGGACTCTACACAGTGGAGACGAGATTGTGAGATATAGGGGACGATTATGGGTCCCTTCAGATGATGCGTTGAGAGAGTTGATTATGACGGAGGCCCATGCATCACCATAATCTGTCCACCCAGGGAGTACGAAGATGTACCGAGACCTACAACAGTTATATTGGTGGCCAGGGATGAAGCGCGACATCAGCCGTTTTGTGTCCGAGTGTTTGATGTGCCAGCAAGTTAAGGCGGAGCATCAGAGACCCGTCGGGCTCCTGAGACCTCTCCCTATCCCTGAGTGGAAGTGGGAGAACATTTCTATGGAGAGGGTCTAACTCGATATGGGTGATTGTGGATCGACTCCCCAAGTCGGTCATTTTCTGCCGGTGAAGACCACATTCACCATGACTGAGTACGCAGAGCTATACATCAGAGAGATTGTCAGACTGCATGGAATCCCAGTTTCGATTTTTTTTATCGGGATACACGCTTTACATCAGCGTTTTGGAGGAGTCTCCATGCGTCACTTGGGATGAAGCTCCATTTCAGCACTGAATTCCACCCTCAGACAGATGGGCAGACTGGGAGGACCAGGTACTAGAGGATCTGTTGAGAGCATGCGCTATTGATTTTCAGGGAAGTTGGGAATCCAAGCTGCCGTTGGTAGAGTTCGCATACAATAACAGCTTTCAGGTTTCCATAGGCATGGCACCATATGAGGCTCTACATGGAAGGAAATGTAGGTCACCCATTCATTGGGATGAGGTTGGGGAGAGAGCGGAGAAGGGACCTGAGATTGTTCAGCAAACAGCAGACACAGTGCATAGGATCAGAGATAGGATGAGAACTGCCCAGAGTCGACAGAAGAGTTATGCCGATTCGAGGAGGAGAGACCTAGAGTTTTCAGTAGGAGAGCATGTCTTCATGAAGGTCACTCCAATGAAGGGTGTTATGATATTTGGGAAGAAGGGTAAGCTAGCACCCCATTACATAGGACCGTTCGAGATCCTCGACCGAGTGGGGACCTTAGCCTATCGAGGGGCCTTACCGTCGAGCTTAGCAGCTGTGCATAACGTCTTCCACGTCTCCATGCTCAGGAAGTACGTACCGAACCCTTCACATGTGTTGAACTTCGAGCCGCTACAGCTCTCACCACAGATGACTTTTGAGGAGCGAGCCATTCGGGTATTAGGCAGACAGGATCGGGAGCTATGCAACCGACCATCCCCATGGTTAAGGTTCAATGGCTAAATCACTCCGAGGAAGAGGCCACGTGGGAGGTAGAGGCAGATATCAAGGAGCGCTACCTAGATCTTTTCGGTAAGTTTTCGAATTTCGAGGACGAAATTTTTGTTAAGGGGAGAGAATTGTAACGCCTAGGAATTTTGCTACCCAAATCGCATGCCTTATCTTTTTATTTAATTATTTGCATGATTATTTCCTCATGATTTATTTGACTTGGATTTCGAGTCCTTTTAGAGTTTGTATTTAAATGATGCAAGGCTGGAAGGAAGACGACGGGGACACCGAGGTATTGAGGTTTTCAATGAAAAATTTATTTCGGAGCCGTTTTAAATAATTTAGTAAATTGAGGGATTAAGGATTTTATTCTTTTAAATGAGTAGCATTTTTGCTACTAAAATGACAAGTTTTACACACACTTGCATCACTACTAAAAATCGAATCTTCTTACCCTATTCCAACCTCTCATTTTCGAAAATAATAGGCTAGGAGGGGAGTTCATTTCACCCAACATGCATTCAAATTTTCTAAGTATGGAGGAGTAGCACCTTTTATCATTTTAAATAGCAACTTTGAGTACTCCCCCTTAAAAACAACTCTTGCCACTAATCTACCAAATTTTTCCTAAATTACCCTCACTAATCTACCTAATTATCCCTAAATTACCCTCACTAATCTATCACCCTTACTCCTTGATGCATATTTCAAGTCTATGTGCATATGTGTGTTTATTCATGTTATGGTGATTGGATGAATCCACTTTTAATGCATATCATACTGTTTGATGTAATTCATTCATGTATTTTGCAGCCTAGTTCAGATCTGGACCTTTGGTGAAGGATAGGGTTAAGGCCGTTTGGTGGGTGTGAGTGAGGTTGTGTTGGGGTTGTCAAGGGTGGATCTTGAAGGGAGGAGAAGTCTAGTATGGCTTAGGTTTCGATTAAAATGGGGTTATCAGGGGTCCTAAGGGTCGTCCATGGGCTGTTTGAGGGGTCGGACGGGTGCTGGAATCAAGGGATTGGGCTGGTTAGAAGTTGTGTTTCTAACCTCTCCCAGATGAGTTCTTGTGCGCGACCAGTAGGGTTGCGAGGGTCCATGTGGTCACCTCAGACATATGTTTTCAATTCGGTTTGTTCCCAAAGCTAGCCCATCGAGTTAGGGTCATCTGGATCCAAATTTTAGGTCATTTGGTTAAGAATGAATTTTTTATAATTGTTACGGTTTTATCGCGCAGAGTGGGTCATTTCGGGGCATTTTCGGGAAAGTTGGGAATTGAGTCATAGGGGCTGCCAAAATTCATGAATGAATTTACTATATGTTTTAAGGATATTATGAACAGTTTTTAAGCATTTTTTGAATTTATGAGATTTTTGATCATTTATGAAAATTAAATGCCTAGAAAATGATTTTTAGCATGTTTGAATATTTAAAGTAAAAATGTTTATTTTTAAAGTATTTATGGGTCAGTAATGTTCATGAGGTTATGAAGTTTATTTATTTATTGAGTTTTGAGAAAATGATGGAGGCAAGAACGAGGAAAAATGATTTTTGCTGAATGATGGGACTTGATTGTGGTTTTTCTATGACGGATATGGGGTCGGGAGATGTTCCGCTTGCCATATCAAAATGACGGGTCCGGGCTTCAGATAAGTACTGAAGTGCCTTTCCAACTGACGGGTCTGGGCTTCAGATGAGCAATGGAGTGCTTTCCAACCTAGTACTAGTGTTTATTAGCTTGATCAAGCGACTTGAGGTTGAGGAACCACAGTCGAGGAACGGAATTCACAAGAAAAAATGTTTTAGAATCCATTTTATTTATGCAAAGACTTTTAGTTACTTTGAGAATAAAATTTTTTAATGCATACCTTTTAAGTCTAGAAACTATTTTAAGTAGAAATATTTTAATGCATGTGCATGTATTATTTATTACTCGTTATATCTCAGTTTTGTACTTGTTGAGTATTTAGACTCACTATGCTTGGATGGTGCAGAGGAGGCTGAGATCGAGATTGAGGGGCAGGATTCTTGAGCGGACTGCAGTCGGACTTGGCACCTACCAAGCGACCTCTTGTTTCCGCTTAGCACGTTCGGTCTTTTTAGCATATGTCGACTTGTTTTGAGAAAAATATATTTTTCTTATGCATGGGGATTTTTATGACTTAGTCAGATTTTAGTCATCATGCACGATTATATTTATTGTTTAAGACTTTTAGTATTATTAGAAATCTTATGACAATGACTTACTATTATTGCTTCATTTATAAATATTTTTATTATCTATCATGTGAGAGTTAGTATATAACGAAAAAAAATATTCCTAGTATTTTCTTTTCCGCATTTATGATCTCTTTTAAATTAAATATAATTTAAGAAGTGAGGGACGTTACAAGAAGGCAGACACATTGACTTAAATGTAGATGCGATGGTGGAGGAATATTTGCATATTCCAGATTTATTTAAATGATGGACAGTGCACCCACACTTTTTTCTGGGTTGATATGAATGCTAATGTTGCAAAAGCATTGGTTGAATGTGCTCAGCAGTTATTTCGTTCAACGTTTTCCATACATCCTGTTGGATAAATTTGTCAACTTCTATGATGGCACCGAAATCATAGAGTTGGCGGAGGATTTCTGAGGATGTGTTAAGACGTCGAGGAAGAGTGTCAAGTGGCAAAGTTTCAATAAAATATTTTTGGATCAGTATCTTTTACAACAATAGAAATATTAAACATATATGAGATGATTCATCTTCAACAAGACAAACATGGCAATTGATGAATATATGGAAAACTTACAGCACTTCTATACGCTCGACACATTAGTGAAATGAAAGACACAACAAGAATCAATATATGGAGGGTTTCTGTCCTAAATTATTGATTGGTGGTTAGAGAATTCCTACTACTTATGATGAATTGGTAAAGAATATTAGAGTAAATGCCCTGTCACGCAAATTGTGGCTAGGAGGTCTATTAACTCATTCAACGATTCCACGAGGACATCAGGGAGTGAGGGCGTAATTATACGATGTATGGTAGCTAGTGTATTGTGGTCAAGGATTCATCGTTCTCATATATACGTGGATATCCAGTATAATGAAGAGATAACAGTGCACATCGGTTTCTGGCCAGAGCACATATGTGTTTTAGTGAAAAGAGTTTCATTAGTTACACATGCAATATCCCTATTTCATTCTGAGATATATTATATAGTTCTTGAATTATTGAAAACCCTCGATGTACTGATGATTATTGATTCGATCGGGATATTTGAGATAAAGGGATCGCACTATACACTAACCATAATCAATTGGTTCTTATAGGAAATATTAGTTATACATAAGGAATAATGGGGTAATGATACTAGGACACTCTTACCATGATTCCATGGATTCGATTAGAAATGGTGTAAATCTCACAAATTTCAGATTTTGTATACTTTAAAGTTGTAGAGGATAAATTTTGATCTATCAAGATATATGATTTCACAATCGTATATATATCAAGATGCATTTTGAGAGATAAGATCAAGATAAAAGATTTGAGAGATGAACCGGATTGTGATTGTAATCTATCAAATCAAATCGAATCAATATTGCAATCTATCTTGAAATAAAATTTAAAGATGAATATATCGAGTTCATCTCAACTCCCTCATGCACCTATAAATAGGCCATCAACCATTCAGAAAAACACACACCCAAAATACTACTCCAAATTCTTGAGTATAGCCTATAGAAGC
Source organism: Dorcoceras hygrometricum (assembly GCA_001598015.1). NCBI lineage: Eukaryota > Viridiplantae > Streptophyta > Magnoliopsida > Lamiales > Gesneriaceae > Dorcoceras > Dorcoceras hygrometricum. The sequence continues at coordinate 9,724 of KV000474.1, read as the reverse complement.
TAGAGAGATACGCTGCTGAGATTCGAGAGAAAGAGTGCTTCGAGACCCATTCTTGCCAACCCTTCTGATAACAGTAAGTAGGTTTTTGCTTTGAAAATCTATGCATACGTTTTTTAAAAGCTCCGATCGTTTATGTGCCCTTTGATCTATATTTTTCATATAAGAAAATATTCCAAGCACTGTTATGATTCAAATTGGATATGAGATAAGAATTCTTGAACATGTATGGCCCATACACGGTGGATATAAAACCGTTATATAGCCCCTATAAGGTGGGTATAAAACCGTTATATGGCCTCGCCCCCTTAGGGAAGTAAAAATTAGGGACTAATCAGTAAACAATGGAAAATAAGATGAAATATCAGTGCTATAGGTTATGTTATGCCTTGTCTTGATATTTATGATGTTTTGAAAAATATATACTTGCACATATGCCGATCATCCCCTAGTTGCTGAGTGTTTCCCCAAACACTCATTCCCTCTCTCTCTCCCTAGATAAAAAAGAAGAGCAGGTTGAAGAGGACGAACAGAATATGTTTTGGGGCTGGTGAAGAAGAGCATATTTCAAAATTTATGTAATAAATCAGTTCTTTTGGTTGTAAAGCGCTTCCACATTTTTTATTAATTTTTTGCGACTTGTGATAGAAAAACAAAATGAGTTACTTATGATTTATTTTATGAAAAAGACTGTTTTTGGTTTACACTGTACTACGAGGCTTGTTGTATTATGATTTTATTTTCATTGTACAACGCTGGTTTTCCACGTTTCGGGCACGGGGTGTGACATTAAAGTGGTATCAGAGCCGCCAGGTTCATAATCCAGCTGGATGATCGTGACTTTGAGGATTTGACAAAGTCATCGCATGAGAGAAAAAAAATAGAGGGATACGAGAATTATTAATAAATTTCTACCCTTGTATGAAATAGCCGAGAGACCTAAAAGAAGTAACATAAACCCTTACTACGCCATGAGAGATTCTAACGAAGATGAAAATCCTCCACCGCGGGTTAACCTCAACAGGGAAGACCTAATGGACATCGCCACCATCGTAGTCACAACGCTGAAAGGATTCGGTAATGCGAGTTCCACCCCCAATCAACCGTCGCCGCACCCATCATCGGCGCAAAGTGGGATCAAATATAATTATGAGTCCCTTCGTAAGAATCGAGTCCTGACTTATGATGGAAATCCGGACCCGAAAGTTGCAGAGAACTGGCTCAAGATTGTCGAAAGGCAGCTCCGATTACTGGAAGTACCAGAACAACACAAGGTGGACATTGTGACACCCTTCTTAGAAGGCAAGGCCTGCAAATGGTGGGAAACAATTTCACCATCGCTCATACAAACTGGAGCTACCACATGGCCTCGGTTCCAATCAGCATTTCTGAAACATTACTTCCCACCGAGTTTCAGTTACAGAAATTGGTTGAATTTGAGAATTTAACCCAGACCGATGGAATGTCAGTAGTGGACTATGCTTCTCAGTTCAACTCCCTAGGAACGTATTGCCCCAGCTATCATGGTGGATGATACTCTAAAGTTGCACCGTTTCAAGAAAGGGTTGAACAGTCGAATTCAATCAGCTTTATTATTTTATCGGCCTACAAGTCTCGAAGACCTGATGGGGGCAGCCATTAGTGCCAAAACCGATATCAAGCGTCAAGAGGAAGAGAACAGACATAAGAGATATTTCCAAATTAATCCATCCTAATCCACGAAACATACATATGTGTTTTTTGATTGTGGTGCTACTCATTCCTTCATATCTCAGAGATTCACTAAGAAATAAGGACTCACACTCGACACACTTAGTGAGGCATACATTGTAGCGACGCCGGCCAATGAGGCCATAGAAAACACATAAAATACTTCTAGGATGCATTGTTGGCATTAGAAATGTGTATTACTTTTCGATCTCCTCCAACTCAACATGATAGAGTTTTTTATGTCATTCTTGGGATGGACTGGCTAGGCAAGAATCATGCAATAGTGGATCGTCATGGTAAAAGCGTTAGGCTTTATACCGCTAACCATGAGGAGTTACATACTACGGCAAATCCAAGGAGTGAAAATCCCTCCTGTCAGCTACCCAAACATGGAAATCAATGAAAGTCGGTGAAACAATCTACCTAGCCATGGTGAGCAATGTATAGGGAGAAGCTGAGCTCAGACTGGAAGACATCCCGATAGTTCAAGAATTTCCTGACGTCTTCCCAGAGGAATTACCAGGAATGGTTCCAGATCGTGAGGTAGAATTTGAGGTTAACCTAGCCTAGGTTGCTGAACCAATTTCAAAGGTGCCATATAATATGGCCCCAGCAGAGCTCAAATGACTAAAAGAATAACTTCAAGGATTATTGGATAAAATACAAATAAGACCAATTGCATCCCCATGGGGAGCTCTGGTCTTGTTTGTTAAGAAGGATGATTGGAGTATGAGATTGTAAATTGATTACATGGAATTGAATAAAATCACAATTAAGAATAAGTACACTCTTCCAAGGGTGGCCGACCTCTTCGACCAACTCAAAGGAGCTACTGTCTTTTCCAAGTTCGATCTAAGATCAGGCTACCATCAACTCAAGGTTAAGACTGAGGACATTCCAAAAACAGCCTTCAGGACAAGTTACGGGCATTATGAGTTTACAATGATTCCATTCGGACTAACGAATGCACCGGCAACATTCATGGACCTCATGAACCGAGTGTTTAAAAAATTCCTTGATAAGTTTGATGGTCCCAGAAATAGGATCAAAAAGATCAGCAGCCATGCTCTGATACCAATTGTTGGTCCCTGTTTTTCGAAGGAACTTAGCAGCCGCTGGTTTAAAATGAGCGATAAAAAAATTTTGCGCGCTGCTATGGAGCTGCAATAGCTCATGGTTCTTGAACATTTAAAATAAACAGAGCACCGGAGACAGATCTGGTATGATTTAAAAATCATGCGGAAAATACCAGAACTGAATCCTAATATTTTAAAACAACTCAAACAGATTTATGTACAACATAAATCTGTTCGAGACTTGCGAGTGCTTGTGTGCTGAACTGTATGCGATGCTAAGTATAAAATGCAAGTGCTGAATTGTTTTGCGTGCGATGCTAAAGTAAATATGCAGGTGCTGAAAGCTTTAAAGAAATGGACCGATACACAGCAATTTGTTTCTGGAAGTTCGGACCTCAATGTCCTACATCTCCCCTTCTTCCACCTCGGAAGGATCCACTACTAGAAGATTTGATCTTACAAAGAAGAAACCACAACACAATCCTCAGCTGGGTAGAACCTCCAACCAGTAGTGTTAAGATGCTCCTGATCTTTAGAAATGTACAACAAAGCAAGCATCTCACTAGCCTTCCTGCTCAAAGCATCGGCCACTACGTTCGACTTACCAGGCTGGTACTTGATCTCACAATCAAAGTCCTTTAGCAGCTCCATACAATGACGTTGTCTCATGTTCAAGTCAGGCTGCGAAAACAGATACTGCAAACTCTTGTGGTCCGAGTACACCACAAATTGCTCGCCATATAGGTAATGACGCCAGATCTTCAGCACAAAGACCACGGCTGCTAGCTCCAAGTCATGGAGTGGATAACGAGTCTCGTGCGGTTTCAGCTACCGCGAGGCATACGCAATGACTCGACCATTCTGTATCAACACACAACCCAATCCATTGAGAGAAGCGTCAGAACAAACAACGAAACCACCTGATCCGGACGGCAGAGCCAACACAGGTGCAGTAGTCAACTTCTCCTTGAGCAGTTGAAAGGCTTTCTCGCACTGCTCAGTCCACACAAACCGCTTGTCCTTCTGCATCAGTTGAGTCATCGGCTTGGCTATACTAGAGAATCCTTCGATAAAACGATGGTAATAGCCAGCCAGACCCAAGAAACTGCGAATCTCGGAAACATTTCTGGGACGCTCCCAGTTCAGAACAACATCAACCTTACTGGGATCCACCGAAATCCCCTCGGTTGAAACAACATGTCCCAAGAAAACGACGCGATCCAGCCAAAACTCGCACTTGGAGAATTTAGCATATAACTGCTGTTCTCTCAACCTCTGAAGGACAATCTCAAGTGCTCCTTATGCTCCAAAGGAGTCTTTGAGTATACCAAGATGTCGTCAATAAACACAATCACGAACTGATCTATGAACTCTCTGAAGATCCGGTTCATCAGATCCATGAAAACTGCTGGGGCATTTGTCAAACCAAACGGCATAACCATAAACTCGAAATGCCCGTACCTGGTACGAAAAGCAGTCTTCGCGACATCCTGATCTCTCACTCTCAGTTGATGATACCCTGAACGAAGTTCGATCTTCGAGTACACCGCAGAACCTTGCAGCTGATCAAACAGATCATCGATTCTCGACAACGGGTACTTGTTTTTAACTGTCGCTTTGTTCAGCTGGCGAAAGTCAATGCACATCCTCATTGAGCCATCCTTCTTCTTCACAAACAAAATGGGCGCTCCCCACGGTGACATACTAGGTCGAATGAAACCTTTTTCCAGCAAATCGTCCAACTGCACATTGAGTTCTCTCAACTCCGCAGGCGCCAGAAGATACGGGGAACGAGAAATCGGAGCTGTGCCGGGCACCAGCTCAATGCTGAAGTCTATCTCCCTCCTCGAAGGAAAACCAGGATCCATCGCTGAGACTAAGGGGATCTTTGATCGAGAATCCTGGCCGTAGAAGTCCCACTTCTCGCCAGACAAAGGCCTAAAACGAACAATCCCATGGAAGCAATCCACGGAGGCCCTATAGTTGGACAACACATCCATCCCAACTATACAATAGAAATCCACAACAGAAGGCGGATCAAACTCACCACCAACACATGCTCGCCAAAACGCAACACGCCATCTAGCAAAACCTCCTGGGAGTACAGGCTAACACCGCCAGGGAAGAAACAGAAACATCATCGCGCAAAGGGATGGTATGCAAACCATGCTCAACAACAAATGAATCAGAGATAAACGAATGCGATGCACCGGTGTCAAACAACACACATGCAGGAAAATCGAAAACGAGACATGTACGTGCGATCACCAGGCCCAGTGTCTCCTCCGCCTGCTCCCTAGTGATGACGTTGGCCTGAGCATGCTGAGGTCCAGAGTAAAAAGGCTGAGACGACTGTCCGAATCACGACGGACCAGGCTGCTAGAAAGGCCAGAACTGAGTCTCACCAATCCTGGGCTGCTGAAACTGAGGGGAACGATCCCTAGACTGACCTCCACGATCCTGAGGCTGGGCCGCGGTCTGCTGTGATCCAGCTGACGGTCACACTCTAGCAAAATGCCCGTACTGACCACAAATGTTGCAGGAACCCTGCACACCAACACACTGGGTAGAAGGATGCTTTCCACCGCAAAAACCACAGAACTCAGCCCGAGAACCACTGCTACTAGAGCTACCTGAACCAGAAGAGCCAGAACCCGACTTCTTCTTGAACTGCTGACCGCGGGGTCGAAACCTCTGACGGCCAGACTGCTGAGCCACCTGCTGCTGAGGCTGCTGCTGCTGCTGGGGCTGATGGGCTGACTGGGACGCCTGAGAAGACTGCGCCCCCTGACCAGTGGAATGACCACCCTGAGCCACCTGCTGCCTACGAGCACGACAACTCCGCAAACCCTCCTCAATATCGATAGCACTATCAACTGCCTCAGCATACGTCTTGGGTTTGCTGGTCAGCACCATCTGATATAATTCCTCATTCAAGTCCTCTAGAAATCTGGTCCTCTTGGCCCTCTCCTGGACAGAAACGTGCGGAACATACGCTAACAAAGAAGAGAACGTACGTGCATACTCCCTCACCGTCATGGAGCCCTGCTCCAAATGATCGAACTCCCGCTCACGGGCGTTCACATAAGACTCGGGTACATACTCCTGCCGGAAGGTCTCGCAAAAACTGCCCCAAGAGATCCCAACGCCGGTCTCCAACAAGGTACTCGAAGCGCCTCGCCACCAGCGCTCTGCCGCCTTCCTAAGCAAGAGGGTCACCAAACTCAGCCGAAGATCATCATCATACTGAACCCGATCGAAAAGACCAATAATGTTCCGGAGCCACGAGTCTGCATCCTCACTGGACTCGTCACCATTAAAGACCGGAGGGTTCATCCGCTAAAACCTAGCTATAAAAACATCCATCCGCTCCACGGGAATAGGCAAGTCACCAACTTCCTGTTAGAGTAGATGCCCAACTAGCCAACTTGTGGCGTGTGGGTTTTATTGACTCTTGTACAGACGATCTTTATATATGATATTCGCATTCTTTTATATGGCATTCTTTACTTTCATTATGTGTGTAATGATTTACAATTGTGTTGAGTAAAGACCTAGAATACACTAAAGCGCATGTTAGATGTGATAGTGGGTATGACGGCTATCATGAAACACATCTAATAGTCGCTGTGTACTCTAAACATGTTCCTAGTCGATTGGGCCGTCAAAA
>KV000473.1:39156-83788 GCA_001598015.1 Dorcoceras hygrometricum | reverse complement strand
GAACTACTCAACAGGTCACGGCAAATCACAGTAACTCACGGCTGGGAGTACACGCTCAAACCAACGATTACTCTAACAATTCAACTCAACAAGGAAGCTTAATTCAAAGCTATGAGTAAGATCTCAAAGCTAAACTGAAGTGCTACCTGCACACAACAAACGCACAAACAATGGGAGCTACTGCTGCTCCTTCGCGATCTCACTCCAAGGCTAATTCAAACCTTCTAGCTGGCATTAATTGAAAGAGGAACTCCCAAGGAGTGCAGCGCCACCGACTTTCCCAAAACGGAGACGGGAAACGGCGGCAATTTGCGGATGAAAATCACGGTGAACAGTACTCTAGGGTTCGCGACGAAGAAAGAAAGTCGGGAGGATATTTCGCTAAGTATGGAGTCTCAATTAATGAAACAAAGACCAAGTCCTGCTCCTTATATAAACACGAGAAATCTGCTAAAATAAATTACCGACATAAACAGATCTCTCAAGCAACCAACGCATGCACTAGGCAATGCTCAGCAACGAAACGACGTCGCGCAACCATTGGAGAAGTCTGATCGCTCACATAAAATGCGGGAGGAATCTGGACAAAGCGCTAAACAGCGACCAACCACGCGCTAGAGAAATCTGGAGACACGCTAAGCTAAACACTCGCAGGATAAGTCCGGTTTCTAAAACCAAACGCTGGAGAAATCTGAAGAGAAAGCTAAATGCTGCATTGCACAACCAGCGATCACACACTGCTCTATACACTGGCGCGCTAACCTCAAAACGGCGACGTTTAAGTCCCGCACTACAAAGTTGTTAGTAGACTTCTGAAAACACGTGATAACAGACCTCGCTACCCCTCGCCAACACGCAAAGCAAACGACGTCGCTAACCGCTGAAACAGATCCCTCAATCAACGAAATGTCCTAAATAGCAAAACGACGATACAGCGGCGAAACAGATCTCTACATTAGATTTTAGCGCCAACCAGATCTCTCGCCCTGGACCCAGCGCTCACACACAAATCTGATTCCCAACACTAACGCTAGCAAACACGCAACTAAACAATATGGCGACGTATCAAGGATTCCGCTACTAAATCGAAACGACGTAGCATCACTTCCCAGCTGCAACAGATCTCACGCTCGCTAGCAGCTGTTTACCCACGTTGGCATCCGATTCACCAACAACCAGATTTCATTTCCAAGCGAGACATACTCGAAAACGACGGTGTTTTGTACCTCAATACATAACCACGCAAGCAGACCTCTACCCACGCGAACATATCTCTTACGCACGCGTTACACTCAAAACGGCATCGAATTAACTAATTCAAACGGCGGCGTTTAGGAACAACACACAAAAACACGCTGGGAAACTATGAACAGATCTCTACTGCCGCGATACCAGATTTCTCAGAAAATCTGAACAGATCTCAGCCTAGCGCTACACCCGCGGAAGCAGATTTCTCTCATTGACTAGACCAGATCTCACAAAACAGATCTCTAACAAAAATCAGATTTCTCCTCAAAATTCAAATATTCGAAAACTTCCAGAATTGTTCTAAATGTGAAATCTGACCCGAAAATACAAACCAAACTTCCAAATTGAGATCCGAACCATCCGAAATCCTCGAAAATTGATTTAAATACAACAATTAATCTTTATTAGATTTTCAGGTCTCACATTTCTCTCCACCTTAAAAGATTTCGTCCTCGAAATCGAAACGACAACTCTGGAATAATACCAAGCCTCCTCACAAATCCAACGCCGGAAAGTTTAGTTATACACAAAACAACCAAAAGCACTCCAACTCTCAACCAGGAGACTACCAAACGAGAGTTCAAAATTCCCAGGAGCACAGCCACAAGAAACTAACTGATGAAGAATCACAACGAACATATAGCTACAGAAATCTGACTCAACGCTTAACACAACTCAGCGTAGTCATTCTCTCTAGAACTTCACCTTAACATAAACACGCCGATACTTAAAACAACTGATGCTCAAAGGCTAAGTTACAATGCACAATGCCAAAGAGGGATCAACACAAGGAACAACCAGTTACCAACTGGATAGGAACAAACTCGAATCTACAGGAAACAAAACACAAGAATGAAAGGTTGTTCCAACAAAGATGAGGACATGCTCCACTCATCTCGGATTCGGTCTCTCAAATATCCCTGCTTCTTCTCACATGTCCGTTCCCACTGCATCGCAACCCAAATAAGGTAACCATCTATCACTGTTTCTCCCTTCCATCACAGATTTTCGCTGGCCAACCAGTATACTTCAAGGTCTAATCCCGCTCAATTCATCAAAATTCAACACGACAGAAGGATCTAGCTCGAATTTCCTCGGCTTAGACATATAAAACACGCATGTGTCCACAACAATACAGCCGATAAACGCAAAACGTACAACAAGGATCCAGTATACTTCAACAAACTGATGAATTTAAGAGCTAACTCACCCGTATATCTCTAATCCAGCCACACCTAGGAAGGAGAACTTGCAGAAAGCACATGATTCACGAGCCGAGGTTCAAAATTACACACTTAACAAGCAAAATTTGTACTTCCCACCGTACAAAATCTCAAGGAAGATTATACCGAACATCGCTTGGTCACGACTTCTACAGGAACATTCTACAAATCCTCGGTATAGCCTCACGGATTTTAGTATCTAATCCGAGAAAAACGGTAAACTCGCAATCCCTCAAAGTCCAAAAACATCCAAGGCTCTTTCAACTCTGAAACAAAAACTTAAGGTGCTTACTAACCACTACAAAAACCAGAGAGCCTTGAAATATTTCTACAGGATCTCCACCAAATCCGCTTGCCAGTTTCCTAACATAAGCCTTAGCGCCAGGACTCAATGGCTAATTTGGGCAATCCCACAGTCATACCCACTGTCCGCGCTAAACTGTCATTCGAACCCAACAAGGAAACTCTTCAAGACTAGCATCGGCTGCCATGCCAGTACAACCACTAGATGCTCAAAAGCGTCTTGAGATACTCAATGCTGTTAACACGGTTTGATGGGCCTTCCAACAATTCATCAGTAGCAGGCTTCCTCCGCATAGACTGACGTTAAACTCACGTCCAAAGTCTGCAACCAGCTCTATCCAATGCAATATCGCGCAAACAAACTGAACTGAGTGAAGACAGAACTCGCTAATCGCTCTCCACCTTAAAATACACGCAAAAACTCCAAGTTAAATACAACAGTCTCCAATACCGAGACAAGGTGGGGCATCTCATATAACAGGGTCTCCACTAATCGTGGTGCAACTATGCCTCACAGAATGCAATGGAAGGGACTACAACCGAAACAGGGAGTCCACATAAGTTCAACAACTCAAGGCTGATCAACAATCAAAGACAAAGATCAAAAAACAGATGTGGCCACAGGGTGTGAACATATGGGAGTTACCCACTCGTCTCAACGCACGGTACTAGGTGCACAACAATCACTCAACCTGCGGTTGCCCAACTCATGAACTGTGGTAGTTAACCACTCGGCTCATAGCGGCTAACAGAACCCAGCAGGGAGACGAAAGGCACAACATTCCCGTTTGTCCTCCAAAACAACACCCTGGTACTCACAGATCAATACCCAAAGCCTAAACAAGGCACAGTTAAACGAATCGGGGTTCAACAAGTGGATACACGCAACTCGCAAAACAACTCAACAGCTGGGAACACAAACAACAGTTATCAAAGGGAGTTCAAATACTACAATTCTGCTGTTCCAACGAGAAAAAAAATCAAAGAGGATACGCCCAGTACTAAAGATCACAAGGAGAATCAGGGAAATCTCAACAGAAGCACATGAGGGAAAAATTTCTCGAACAAGGGAGATCACCAACCCCAAATTAAGGTCCGGATATCGCAATCACAACAAATAGCAGCTATCCTCTCAACCAAGGGAATCTAAACACTCCCAAGATCCAACAACTTTCCTACCAGAACTTACTAACCTAACTCAGCATCACTCACGGAACGGCAACTTCTCCTCCGGCATGAGTAACCAAGACACGGCATTACACAACAAGATGGGGCGGAAACAACCCTCACACACCACCAAAATAATCAAGTACAATCATAAACAAATACGATGCCCACGCGTCAAACTAAACTCACACCAAGATAACAAGCAAGGGACAACTACCTGTACAACCTCCTCCGGTCAAAACCTCTTCTCGCTCCGCAGTTGCCACATCCACCTGAGTAGGCTGAAGTCCCGATTGCTCAGACAGAGAAATCTCTCTAACACCAGACGCCTCTGAAGACTGAAATCCTGAGCTCTGGGACTGAAAAGGTCGACAAAATCGCCTCGAAGAACTCCTAGTCAAAGCCTGCTGTCCCAAAGTAGGACACACTCTAGCAAAGTGCCCAACCTGACCACAATTGTTGCAAGCGCCTCGCACTCCAACGCATTGAGAAGGTCGATGCTTACCCCCACACTGACCACAGTATGACACATTCGTCCTCACTCCACCAGAACCGCCAGAACTCGAAGAACTCGAAGCGGATCTCTTAAAGTGCCTTCCTCTTGGTCTAAACCTCTGTCGACTCAAAGACTGCGGTGCCACAGAAGGCTGGGAGGACGACGTTCCAGATGGCACAGGATCCACACTTTGTCCTGTAGACTGCTGCACTCGAGTCTGTACAACTGCAAGGCTTTCCATAAGGTCAACCGCTCTGTTGACAGCATTAGCAAGAGCGAGAAAGGCTGAAGACTGACTCTCACTAAATCCCAAAGGAACACTCGGTTGGGAGGCATCCTCACTATCAGCACTAACCGGAGTCCTCGAATCAACCACCGCTTGCCTACTAGCTCTACCTCTTATCCTAGGAGGCATCTCTACAAGACACTCAAAGGTAAGCACACAAGCAAGTAATTCAAGCAGTCAAGCACAAACCAACGAACAACTACTGTGCCTAGACTCACATGTGATCAAAGAAATCAAGCTTATCCCAGTTTAAGCTCTGATACCAAAAATGTCAGGCCTCGTAAATGTCAGGCCTCGTACACAACATAGAGTCAAATCATGTAAAACATAGCGGAAGCACTTTAAAAAGTGGCTAAAATTTTTTTCGCTTTTGGCCTGACGAAGAAAACATAATTTTAAAATACCACAATATATCAAGATATCCCAATTTAATAAAACAATCGCGGCTAAAAGCCATAATACGACAGTATAGCATTTAACAAGTACCAGCCAACTAATACAACAACCGAAGACACAAAGCACATGACACTCCCCGGCTAATAGAACTTATATATATATGCTATACGCTAACTGGGACACTCTACACACCACCTGGGGTGCCTCCAGCTGGATCAACACCAAGACCAGCGGAATAACCTGGGAGACCTGAACAACAAGCAGACAACAAAACAACCAGCCCCAGAGGGACATCAGGGTCAAACCCCAGTACGAAGAGCAACATAAAACAGCAATCAGATACAACATGCAATGTATCATGTCGTGAAAATGCATGAGCGGTACAAAGAACATCGGTAACAACCGGAAGGCCAAACGAATAGGAAACGACAACTGTGACACATCACCGAGCTTCGGAAGCTACCCGATCGCACGTAGTGGAAAATAGAGTGGCTCATCGCCGCACCTGCACAGGAGCCACCCTCCAGGTCGCACGGAATTTCAAGTGGACCAACCACCTGCCAACCTCTATCCAGGTCACTGCAACTGAGGACTGGGAACTACTCAACCAACATCCTCCAACTGCTGCAACTGAGGACTGGGCTCATCGCCGCACCTGCACAGGAGCCACCCTCCAGGTCGCACGGAATTTCAAGTGGACCAACCACCTGCCAACCTCTATCCAGGTCACTGCAACTGAGGACTGGGAACTACTCAACCAACATCCTCCAACTGCTGCAACTGAGGACTGGGAACAACTCAACCAACATCCTCCAGCTGCACTCAATCGTGGTTATGCAACACCACACCGCACCACACCACGAGGGAAGAGCTCCAACAGAGCAACATATCATGGCTAACAAAGGAACCATTGGCTCAATATGCTATGCAGATGCAGTAACATGCTTAACATAATGCATGTACGTGTAATGCCATAAAACACAACAAAGGAATTCGAATAATCACATGCATACCAACTCAACAGATCACCAAACAGCAGGTAATAAACCAGATATTTTAGCCAATAGACATGCATAATATCCACAGCTTGCCTCTACGCAAACACTCGGCACAGCTATATAACACATAATACATCCCCATGCCTATCTCAAAGCTGTAATACAAGCTCAATTCGTACCTTACACGGCAGAATACCTCAAACTAGAATCTACCAAGGTGCGGTACCAACAATCTAGACAACTATGCTTCCTCACGGCTCATGGCAAAATTCCACAAAGCTGCCCAGAAGCTGGAATCTGTTAAGGAACCTTGCAAATCATTTAAAACCGGCCTTCGACAATTTACTGCCTACAGTAAAGAACTAAAATCTGGTTCTAAGCTCACCAACACACGGTCACTAGAAATCTGGACGGAACCTGCTACACAAAACGCACAAACAGATCTCAGAAACTACTCAACAGGTCACGGCAAATCACAGTAACTCACGGCTGGGAGTATACGCTCAAACCAACGATTACTCTAACAATTCAACTCAACAAGAAGCTTAATTCAAAGCTATGAGTAAGATCTCAAAGCTAAACTGAAGTGCTACCTGCACACAGCAAACGCACAAACAATGGGAGCTACTGCTGCTGCTTCGCGATCTCACTCCAAGGCTAATTCAAACCTTCTAGCTGGCATTAATTGAAAGAGGAACTCCCAAGGAGTGCAGCGCCACCGACCTTTCCCAAAATGGAGACGGGAAACGGCGGCAATTTGTGGATGAAAATCACGGTGAACAGTACTCTAGGGTTCGCGACGAAGACAGAAAGTCGGGAGGATATTTCGCTAAGTATGGAGTCTCAATTAATGAAACAAAGACCAAGTCCTGCTCCTTATATAAACACGAGAAATCTGCTAAAATAAATTACCGACATAAACAGATTTCTCAAGCAACCAACGCATGCACTAGGAATGCTCAGCAACGAAACGACGTCGCGCAACCATGGGAGAAGTCTGATCGCTCACATAAAATGCGGGAGGAATCTGAACAAAAGCGCTAAACAGCGACCAACCACGCGCTAGAGAAATCTTGAAACACGCTAAGCTAAACACTCACAGGAGAAGTTCGGTTGCTAAAACCAAACGCTGGAGAAATCTGAAGAGAAAGCTAAACGCTGCATTGCACAACCAGCGATCACACGCTGCTCTATACACTGGCGCGCTAACCTCAAAACGACGACGTTTAACTCCCCGCACTACAAAGCTGTTAGTAGACTTCTGAAAACACGTGATAACAGACCTCGCTACCCCTCGCCAATGCGCATCGCTAACCGCTGAAACAGATCCCTCAATCAACGAAATGTCCTAAATAGAAAAATGACGATACAACGGCGAAACAGATCTCTACATCAGATTTTAGCGCCAACCAGATCTCTCGCCCTGGACCCAGCGCTCACACACAAATCTGATTCCCAACACTAACGCTAACAAACACGCAACTAAACAATACGGAGACATATCAAGGAATCCGCTTCTAAATCGAAACGACGTAGCATCAGTTCCTCGCTACAACAGATCTCACGCTCGCTAGCAGCTGTTTACCCACGTTGGCATCTGATTCACCAACAACCAGATTTCATTTCCAAGCGAGACATACTCGAAACGACGGCGTTTTGTACCTCAATACATAACCACGCAAGCAGACCTCTACCCACGTGAACAGATCTCTTACGCACGCGTTACACTCAAAACGGCATCGAATTAACTAATTCAAACGGTGGCGTTTAGGAACAACACACAAAAACACGCTGGGAAACTATGAACAGATCTCTACTACCGCGATACCAGATTTCTCAAAAAATCTGAACAGATCTCAGCCTAGCGCTACACCCGCGGAAGCAGATTTCTCTCATTGACTAGACCAGATCTCACAAAACAGATCTCTAACAAAAATCAGATTTCTCCTCAAAATTCAAAAATTCGAAAACTTCCAGAATTGTTCTAAATGTGAAATTTGACCCGAAAATACAAAACAAACTTCCAAATTAAGATCCGAACCATCCGAAATCCTCGAAAATTGATTTAAATACAACAATTAATCTTTATTAGATTTTCAGGTCTCACATTTCGCATATTTAATTTAGCACGCATGCATATATTTCAGATTGCACACTTGCACACACAGTAGTCGAACAGATTTCTGTAAATAGAAATCTGTTTGTGTTGAGTTTTAAAATTTAGGATTCAGTTCTGGTGTTTTCCGCATGTTTTTATTACATACCAGATCTGTCTCCGGTGCTCTCGTATTTAATGCTCAAGAACCCAAGGTATTGCACCTCATAATAGCAGCACAAAATTTTTAATTATCAGTAGCAGCGCTTGCTTGCATTAATTTCCTATTTTCGGCCCTAACAAGTGGTATTAGAGCAGGTTGTTCTTGAACGAGCATTTCTTTTTGAAACAAAATTTATTTTTGTGCTCTGATAGTTATGCGGAATTTCAGCTTGGTGCTTCATTTTTTTTGAAAAATTGTTTTTGATCTGAATGTATAAATATAGGGAGAGTAATGATCTTCGAATTATAGAGTATTTTCCGAAAGAAAATGCGGCAATATTTCTTCTGACGAGCTGAAACAGATCTCACAACTCTGTGTGTATGCCTAGATTTTCAGATGAGGTTATGGGGCCATGTCTGGAATGAAATGGAAGAAAATTTGTTATTGGTTTATTTTTAACTCCCGTCTGCATATTGTACGCTAAAACAGTGGCATATGAGTTGTTTTTCAAATTCATAGCATATTGTTGAATTTGGCTCTTCCAAAAATCTGTTTTGATTTTCAAAATCAAAATTCCTGCTGTCACGGTTTTTGGTGTGGCAGTGTAAGGAGAGCTTCATTTTAAAATTCATCAGGAAGACCAGATTTCTACCCCTTTTTGATTCCCACAAAAGGGAGAGAATTGTTATTTTCATGCATATGTTATTTGAGGTTTTGTGTAAATAAAAAAGGGAGAGATTGATGGATCTGGATAACAGATCCAGATCTGAGTTTTGAATTACACAAAACTTGTTATTGTGTTTCTAACATTTCTACTAAGTGTGCAGATGTTAGCTGGAAATACAACAAGAGAAGTTGAATCAGATACCGTAGCAGAACAAGAGCTGAAAACAGTAAAACGCGATTTCGGAGGCCTAAACGAATGAATTTGGCCGAAAAGCAGCTTATCCATGGTAACATTTCTATTGCTGATGTTCTTGTTGTTGATAATCTTAAATATAATTTGATTAGTATTAGTCAACTATGTGACAAAGGTTACATAGTCAAGTTTCAACAACACACATGCACGGTTCAGAGTTCTAGTGGTCTGACTGTGTTGGTAGGAAAACGTTCGGGGAATACCTACATTATCGACTGGTCAGATCAGCAGGAACCTGAACAATTGTGCCTTGTAGCTGGTTCTTCCAAGATCTGGCTGTGGCACCAAAGAATGAATCACTTAAACTTCAAAACATTTGCCAAGTTGAGTGAACACGATATGGTTTCTTGTCTGCCAAAAATTAGTTTTTCCAAGGAAAAGATTTGTGCAGCATGTCAACTGGGAAAACAAATTCGATCCACTTTCAAAACAAAAGGCGGTAAACGTTCTTCCCGAAGCTTAGAGCTTTTGCATTTGGATCTCTTTGGTCCTGTTTCTATAACCAGCTTAGGGGGAATGAACTACACCCTAGTCATTGTTGATGATTTTACTAAATATACTTGGGTGGTGTTTTTAAAAGAAAAATCTGAAACCGCTGACCAGTTGATTAGGCTTTTAAAACGTTTGCAAAATGACAAATCTTGTACGGAGTGAGTAGCACTGGTCTCATGCGAAAATATGCAAGTTGATTCAGATGTGCGCGAAGATGGATCAACTGGAGCAACTGAACCAGCTGGTGCGCAAAGATGGATCAGCTGGAGAAAAGATAAAGTTCACAGCTGGTTTGGTTTATCACTTAGCGGCAGCTGGATTAGCAATGGAGACGTAAAAAGTTGAGTCACTTGTTCGTAATTAGGCGAGGCCAAATTGACCAGCAGCTGTGATTTTCGCTAAAGGAGAAGATAGGACCAGCTGGAGCGCTAAGAGAAGATGGACCAGCTGGAGAAATAAGTTGAACCAGCTGGAACACTAAGAATCAGCTGGAACGCTATGGACCAGCTGTTGCGTTAAGATGAAGAAAGACCAGCTGGAGAACAAATCAGATGTTGATCAGCTGTTGCGACAAAGTTGTATCAAGTGAAGCAGTTGACTAATCAGTAGTCAACTGCTGAGCCTTAATCAATTGTGGTTTAGATCAGCTGCTGGAACATTTAAGCCAAATCAAAAGACGATAAAATCCTGCAAAAGAATGGACACAAGGACAACTCGCTGTCAGTACTTTACAGAACATATTTAAACGGGAAGAACTTGTGTCCAACGGATTGAATTTGAACAGAGGCTTTATATACGAGAAGCGCCATTGAAGAAATGTGGTTGTTGATGCACAGAAAAGATTAAAAACGAAAAGGAGACAACAACAAAAAGGGAAGAAAAACAGAGACGAAGCAGTCGACCGCCATTAGAGAGGAGTTTACTACGAGTGTCGACTGCTGAGTCTAAATCAGCTTTTGTAGAGCATTTCCCTATTGTGTGAGAAACAGAGAGTTCACATTGTAAAAATCTCACACACAGATTCACTATCACATTTCGTGAGTTGAGCTATTTAGAATAGCGAGTGAATCACAAAAACTATCATTGTAGTCTTTGAACAGAGACGTTAAACATGTTCCTGTTTAGTTAGACACACAGTTGCGGCTGGTGTGCATTTGTTGAGGATAGGAGTTCACCTGGAGCTAGGCTCGGTGACTCATATTCTAATGAAACCTTCTTGAAGAAGGAAGAAGGGGAGATGTAGGAGATTCAGCTCTGAACTTCCAGAAACAAATATCAGTGTATTGTATTCTTTTATTTACAGTATTCCGCATATTTAATTTAGCACGCTCGCATATATTTCAAATTGCACACTTGCACACACAGTAGTCGAACAGATTTCTGTAAACAGAAATCTGTTTGTGTGGAGTTTTAAAATTTAGGATTCAGTTCTGGTGTTTTCCGCATGTTTTTATTACATACCAGATCTGTCTCCGGTGCTCTCGTATTTAATGTTCAAGAACCCAAGGTATTGCACCTCATAATAGCAGCACAAAATTTTTAATTATCAGTAGCAGCGCTTGCTTGCATTAATTTCCTATTTTCGGCCTTAACAAGTGGTATCAGAGCATGTTGTTCTTGAACGAGCAAGATCTCACAACTCTATGTGTATGCCAAGATTTTCAGATTAGGTTATGGGGCCACGTCTGGAATGTAATGGAAGAAAATATGTTATTGGTTTATTTTTAACTTCTGTCTGCATATTGAAAGCTAAAACAATAGCGTATGAGTTGTTTTTAAAATTCATAGCATATTGTTGCATTTGGCTCTTCCCAAAATCTGTTTTGATTTTCAAAATTAAAATTCCTGCTGTCACGGTTTTTGGTGTGGCAGTGTAGGGAGAGCTTCATTTTAAAATTCATTGGGAAGACCAGATTTCTACCCCTTTTTGATTCCCACAAAAAGGGAGAGAATTGTTATTTTCATGCATATGTTATTTGAGGTTTTGTGTAAATCAAAAAGGGAGAGATTGATGGATCTGGATAACAGATCCAGATCTGAGTTTTGAATTACACAAAACCTGTTATTGTGTTTCTAACGTTTCTACTAAGTTTGCAGATGTTATCTGGAAATACAACAAGAGAAGTTGAATCAGATACCGTAGCAGAACAAGAGCTGAAAACAGTAAAACACAATTTCTGCGAAAATATGCAACTTGGTTCAGATGTGCGCGAAGATGGATCAGCTGGAGCAACTGAACCAGCTGGTGCGCAAATATGGATCAGCTGGAGAAAAGATAAAGTTCACAACTGGTTTGGTTTATCACTTAGAAAGCAGCTGTATTAGCAATGGAGACGTCCAAAGTTGAGTCAGTTGTTCGTAATTAGGCGGAGGCCAAATTAGACCAGCAGCTGTGATATTCGCTAAAGGAGAAGATGGACCAGCTGGAGCACTAAGGAGAAGATGGACCAGCTGGAGCAATAAGTTGAACCAGCTGGAACACTAAGAATCAACTGGAACGTTATGGACCAGCTGTTGCGTTAAGATGAAGAAAGGCCAGCTGGAGAACAAATCAGATGTTGATCAGCTGTTGCGGCAAAGTTCTATCAGACGTAGCGCAAAGACGAAGATACAACAGCTGATGTGCAAAGACAAGTTGAACCAGCTGGAGCGCTAAATGGAGAATGAATCAGCTGATGAAGAAGAAACAGACGTTGAAGCAGAGATGTTGATCAGTTGAGGCAATCAGCAATAAAAAGAAGAACGATTCAGCAGAAGAGGTATTCAGCAGTAAGATGCTTCAGATGTTGAAGAAATCAGCCGTTGCAAGCATTCAGTTGTTGATCAGCAGTTGAACACAAAGAAGCAAAGCAGTTGACTAATCATTAGTCAACTACTGAGCTTAATCAGCTGTTGGTTTAGATCAGCTGCTGGAATTTTTAAGCCAAATCAAAAGACGATAAAAGCCTGCAAAAGAAAGGACACAAGGACAACTCCCTGTCAGTACTTTACAGAACATCTTTCAACGGGAAGAACTTGTGTCCAACAGATTGAATTTGAACAGAGGCTTTATATACGAGAAGCACCATTGAAGAAAGGTGGTTGTTGATGCACAGAAAAGATTAAAAACGAAAAGGAGACAACAAAAAAAGGGAAAAAAACAGAGATGAAGCAGTCGACCGCCGTTAGAGAGGAGTTTACTATGAGTGTCGACTGCTGAGTCTAAATCAGCTTTTGTAGAGCATTTCCCTATTGTGTGAGGAACAAAGAGTTCACATTGTATAAATCTCACACACAGATTCACTCGTACATTTCGTGAGTTGAGCTATTTAGAATAGCGAGTGAATAACAGAAACTATCATTGTAGTCTTTGAACAGAGACGTTAAACATGTTCCTGTTTAGTTTGACACACAGTTGCGGCTGATGTGCATTTGTTGAGGATAGGAGTTCACCTGGAGCGATGCTCGGTGACTCATATTCTAATGAAACCTTCCTGAAGAAGGAAGAAGGGGAGATGTAGGAGATTGAGCTCCGAACTTCCAGAAACAAATATCAGTGTATTGTATTCTTTTATTTACAGTATTCCGCATATTTAATTTAGCACGCACGCATAATTTCAGATTGCACACTTGCACACACAGTAGTCGAACAGATTTCTGTTCACAGAAATCTGTTTGTGTTGAGTTTTAAAATTTAGGATGCAGTTCTGGTGTTTTCCGCATGTTTTTATTACATACCAGATCTGTCTCCGGTGCTCTCGTATTTAATGTTCAAGAACCCGAGGTATTGCACCTCATAATAGCAGCGCAAAATTTTTAATTATCAGTAGCAGCGCTTGCTTGCATTAATTTCCTATTTTCGGCCCTAACAAGTGGTATCAGAGCAGGTTGTTCTTGAACGAGCATTTCTTTTTGAAACAAAATTTATTTTTGTGCTCTGATAGTTATGGGGCCACGTCTGGAATGAAATGGAAGAAAATCTGTTATTGGTTTATTTTTAACTCCCGTCTGCATATTGTAAGCTAAAACAGTAGCATATGAGTTGTTTTTCAAATTCATAGCATATTGTTGCATTTGGCTCTTCCCAAAATCTCTTTTGATTTTCAAAATCAAAATTCCTGCTGTCACGGTTTTTGATATGGCAGTGTAGGGAGAGATTCATTTTAAAATTCATCGGGAAGACCAGATTTCTACCCCTTTTTTATTCCCACAAAAAGGGAGAGAATTGTTATTTTCATGCATATGTTATTTGAGGTTTTGTGTAAATCAAAAAGGGAGAGATTGATGGATCTGGATAAAAGATCCAGATCTGAATTTTGAATTACACAAAACCTGTTATTGTGTTTCTAATGTTTCTACTAAGTGTGCAGATGTTAGCTGGAATACAACAAGAGAAGTTGAATCAGATACCGTAGCAGAACAAAAGCTGAAAACGGTAAAACGCAATTTCGAAGGCCTAAACGAAGGAATTTGGCCGAAAAGAGGCTTAGGTCTTCAAACATAGTTTGATGAGTTGTGCTCATTAGATCGTTCCGGAGGGAGTAGCGCTGGTCTCATGCGAAAATATGCAAGTTGGTTCAGATGTGCGCGAAGATGGATCAGCTGGAGCAACTGAACCAGCTGGTGCGCAAAGATGGATCAGCTAGAGAAAAGATAAAGTTCACAGCTGGTTTGGTTTATCACTTAGACGGCAGCTGGATTAGCAATGGAGACGTCCAAAGTTGAGTCAGTTTTTCCTAATTAGGCGGAGGCCAAATTAGACCAGCAGCTGTGATATTCGCTCAAGGAGAAGATGGACCAGCTGGAGCGCTAAGGAGAAGATGGACCAGCTGGAGCAATAAGTTGAACCAGCTGGAACACTAAGAATCAGCTGGAACGCTGTGGACTAGCTGTTGCATTAAGATGAAGAAAGAACAGCTGGAGAACAAATCAGATGTTGATCAGCTGTTGCGACAAAGTTGTATCAGACATAGCGCAAAGACGAAGATACAACAGCTGACGAGCAAAGACAAGTTGAACCAGCTGGAGCGCTAAAGGGAAAATGAATCAGCTGATGAAGAAGAAACAGACGATGAAGCAGAGATGTTGATCAGTTGAGGCAATCAACAGTAAACAGAAGAACGATTCAGCAGAAGAGTGATTCAGCAGTAAGATGCTTCAGATGTTGAAGAAATCAGCCGTTGCAAGCATTCAGTTGTTGATCAGCAGTTGAACACAAAGAAGCAAAGCAATTGACTAATCAGTAGTCAACTGCTGAGCTTAATCAGCTGTTGGTTTAGATCAGCTGCTGGAATTTTTAAGCCAAATCAAAAGACGATAAAAGCCTGCAAAAGAAAGGACACAAGGACAACTCCCTGTCAGTACTTTACAGAACATATTTCAACGGGAAGAACTTGTGTCCAACGGATTGAATTTGAACAGAGGCTTTATATACGAGAAGCGCCATTGAAGAAAGGTGGTTGTTGATGCACAGAAAAGATTAAAAACGAAAAGGAGACAACAACATAAAGGGAAGAAAAAAAGAGACGAAGCAGTCGACCGCCATTAGAGAGGAGTTCACTACGAGTGTCGACTGCTGAGTCTAAATCAGATTTTGTAGAGCATTTCCCTATTGTGTGAGAAACAGAGAAAAACAGAGAGTTCACATTGTAAAAATCTCACACACAGATTCACTCTCACATTTCGTGAGTTGAGCTATTTAGAATAGCGAGTGAATCACAAAAACTATCATTGTAGTCTTTGAACAGAGACGTTAAACATGTTCCTATTTAGTTAGACACACAGTTGCGGCTGGTGTGCATTTGTTGAGGATAGGAGTTCACCTGGAGCGAGGCTCGGTGACTCATATTCTAATGAAACCTTCCTGAAGAAGGAAGAATGGGAGATGTAGGAGATTGAGCTCCGAACTTCCAGAAACAAATATCAGTGTATTGTATTCTTTTATTTACAGTATTCCGCATATTTAATTTAGCACGCACGCATACATTTCATATTGCACACTTGCACACACAGTAGTCGAACAGATTTCTGTAAACAGAAATCTGTTTGTGTTGAGTTTTAAAATTTAGGATTCAGTTCTAGTGTTTTCCGCATGTTTTTTTAAATACCAGATCCTTCTCCGGTGCTCTCGTATTTAATGTTCAAGAACCCGAGGTATTGCACCTCATAATAGCAACGCAAAATTTTTAATTATCAGTAGCAGCGCTTGCTTGCATTAATTTCCTATTTTCGGCCCTAACAAGTGGTATCAGAGCAGGTTGTTCTTGAACGAGCATTTCTTTTTGAAAAAAAAATAATTTTTGTGCTCTGATAGTTATGCGGAATTTCAGCTGGTGCTTTATTTTTTTTGAAAAATTGCTTTTGAGCTGAATGTATAAAGATAGGGAGAGTAATGATCTTTGAATTACAGAGTATTTTCCGAAAGAAAATGCGGCAATATTTCTTCTGACGAGCTGACACAGATCTCACAACTCTATGTGTATGCCAAGATTTTCAGATGAGGTTATGGGGCCACGTCTGGAATGAAATGGAAGAAAATCTGTTATTGGTTTATTTTTAACTCCCGTCTGCATATTGTAAGCTAAAACAATAGCATATGAGTTGTTTTTCAACTTCATAGAATATTGTTACGTTTGGCTCTTCCCAAAATCTGTTTTTATTTTCAAAATCAAAATTCCTGCTGTCACGGTTTTTGGTGTGGCAGTGTAGGGAGAGCTTCATTTTAAAATTCATCGGGAAGACCAGATTTCTACCCCTTTTTGATTCCCACAAAAAGGGAGAGAATTGTTATTTTCATGCATATCTTATTTGAGGTTTTGTGTAAATCAAAAAGGGAGGGATTGATGGATCTGGATAACAGATCCAGATCTGAGTTTTGACTTACACAAAACATGTTATTGTGTTTCTAACGTTTCTACTAAGTGTGCAGATGTTAGCTGGAAATACAACAAGAGAAGTTGAATCAGAGACCGTAGCAGAACAAGAGCTGAAAATAGTAAAACGCGATTTCGGGGGCCTAAACGAAGGAATTTGGCCGAAAAGAAGCTTAGGTCATCAAACGAATTTCGATTGGTTGTGCTCGTTTGATCGTTCCGGAGGGAGTAACACTGGTCTCATGCGAAAATATGCAAGTTGGTTCAGATGTGCGCGAAGATGGATCAGCTGGAGCAACTGAACCAGCTGGTGCGCAAAGATGGATCAGCTGGAGAAAAGATAAAGTTCACAGCTGGTTTGGTTTATCACTTAGACGGCAGTTGGATTAGCAATGGAGACGTCCAAAGTTGAGTCAGTTGTTCCTAATTAGGTGGAGGCCAAATTAGACCAGCAGCTGTGATATTCACTGAAGGAGAAGATGGACCAGCTGGAGCAATAAGTTGAACCAGCTGGAACACTAAGAATCAGCTGGAACGCTGTGGACCAGCTGTTGCGTTAATATGAAGAAAGAACAGCTGGAGAAAAAATCAGATGTTGATCAGCTGTTGCGACAAAGTTTTATCAGACGTAGCGCAAAGACGAAGATACAACAGCTGACGTGCAAAGACAAGTTGAACCAGCTGGAGCGCTAAAGGGAAAATGAATCAGCTGATGAAGAAGAAACAGACGATGAAGCAGAGATGTTGATCAGTTGAGGCAATCAACAGTAAACAGAAGAACGATTCAACAGAAGAGTGATTCAGCAGTAAGATGCTTCAGATGTTGAAGAAATCAGCCGTTGCAAGCATTCAGTTGTTGATCAGCAGTTGAACACAAAGAAGCAAAGCAGTTGACTAATCAGTAGTCAACTGCTGAGCTTAATCAGCTGTTGGTTTAGATCAGCTGCTGGAATATTTAAGCCAAATCAAAAGACGATAAAATCCTGCAAAAGAAAGGACACAAGGACAACTCCCTGTCTGTACTTTACAGAACATCTTTCAACGGGAAGAACTTGTGTCCAACGGATTGAATTTGAACAGAGACTTTATATACGAGAAGCGCCATTGAAGAAAGGTGGTTGTTGATGCACAGAAAAGATTAAAAACGAAAAGGAGACAACAATAAAAAGGGAAGACAAATAGAGACGAAGCAGTCGACCGCCATTAGAGAGGAGTTTACTACGAGTGTCAACTGCTGAGTCTAAATCAGCTTTTGTAGATCATTTCCCTATTGTGTGAGAAACAGAGAAAAACAGAGAGTTCACATTGTAAAAATCTCACACACAGATTCACTCGCACATTTCGTGAGTTGAGCTATTTAGAATAGCGAGTGAATCACAAAAACTATCATTGTAGTCTTTGAACAGAGACGTTAAACATGTTCCTGTTTAGTTAGACACACAGTTGCGGCTGGTGTGCATTTGTTGAGGATAGGAGTTCACCTGGAGCGAGGCTCGGTGACTCATATTCTAATGAAACCTTCCTGAAGAAGGAAGAAGGGGAGATGTAGGAGATTGAGCTCCGAACTTCCAGAAACAAATATCAGTGTATTGTATTCTTTTATTTACAGTATTCCGCATATTTAATTTACCACGCACGCATACATTTCAGATTGCACACTTGCACACACAGTAGTCGAACAGATTTCTGTAAACAGAAATCTGTTTGTGTTGAGTTTTAAAATTTAGGATTCAGTTCTGGTGTTTTCCGCATGTTTTTTTAAATACCAGATCTGTCTCCGGTGCTCTCGTATTTAATGTTCAAGAACCCGAGGTATTGCACCTCATAATAGCAACGCAAAATTTCTAATTATCAGTAGCAGCGCTTGCTTTCATTAATTTCCTATTTTCGGCCCTAACAAGTGGTATCAGAGCAGGTTGTTCTTGAACGAGCATTTCTTTTTGAAACAAAATTTATTTTTGTGCTCTAATAGTTATGCGGAATTTCAGCTGGTTCTTCATTTTTTTTGAAAAATTGCTTTTGAGCTGAATGTATAAAGATAGGGAGAGTAATGATCTTCGAATTACAGAGTATTTTCCGAAAGAAAATGCGGTAATATTTATTCTGACGAGCTGACACAGATCTCACAACTCTTTGTGTATGCCAAGATTTTTAGATGAGGTTATGGGGCCACGTCTGGAATGCATATGTTATTTGAGGTTTTGTGTAAATCAAAAAGGGAGAGATTGATGGATCTGGATAACAGATCCAGATCTGAGTTTTGAATTACACAAAACATGTTATTGTGTTTCTAACGTTTCTACTAAGTATGCAGATGTTAGCTGGAAATACAACAAGAGAAGTTGAATCAGAGACCGTAGCAGAACAAGACCGGAAAACAGTAAAACGCGATTTCGGAGGCCTAAACGAAGGAATTTGGCCGAAAAGAAGCTTAGGTCATCAAACGAATTTTGATGAGTTGTGCTCGTTGGATCGTTCCGGAGGGAGTAGCACTGGTCTCATGCGAAAATATGCAAGTTGGTTCAGATGTGCGCGAAGATGGATCAGCTGGAGCAACTGAACCAGCTGGTGCGCAAAGATGGATCAGCTGGAGAAAAGAAAAAGTTCACAGTTGGTTTGGTTTATCACTTAGACGGCAGCTGGATTAGCAATGGAGACGTCCAAAGTTGAGTCAGTTGTTCGTAATTAGGCGGAGGCCAAATTAGATCAGCAGCTGTGATATTCTCTAAAGGAGAAGATGGACCAGATGGAGCGCTAAGGAGAAGATGGACCAGCTGGAGCAATAAGTTGAACCAGCTGGAACACTAAGAATCAGCTGGAACGCTATGGACCAGCTGTTGCGTTAAGATGAAGAAAGACCAGCTGGAGAACAAATCAGATGTTGATCAGCTGTTGCGACAAAGTTGTATCAGACGTAGTGCAAAGACGAAGATACAACAGCTGATGTGCAAAGACAAGTTGAACCAGCTGGAGCGCTAAAGGGAAAATGAATCAGCTGATGAAGAAGAAACAGACGTTGAAGCAAAGATGTCGATCAGTTGAGGCAATCAGCAGTAAACAGAAGAACGATTCAGCAGAAGAGTGATTCAGCAGTAAGATGCTTCAGATGTCGAAGAAATCAGCCGTTGCAAGCCTTCAGTTGTTGATCAGCAGTTGAACACAAAGAAGCAAAGTAGTTGACTAATCAGTAGTCAACTGCTGAGCTTAATTAGCTGTTGGTTTAGATCAGCTGCTGGAATTTTTAAGCCAAATCAAAAGACGATAAAAGCCTGCAAAAGAAATGACACAAGGACAACTCCCTGTCAGTACTTTACAGAACATCTTTCAACGGGAAGAACTTGTGTCCAACGGATTGAATTTGAACAGAGGCTTTATATACGAGAAGCGCCATTGAAGAAAGGTGGTTTTTGATGCACAGAAAAGATTAAAAACGAAAAGGAGATAACAACAAAAAGGGAAGAAAAACAGAGACGAAGCAGTCGACCACCATTAGAGAGGAGTTTACTACGAGTGTCGACTGCTGAGTCTAAATCAGCTTTTGTAGAGCATTTCCCTAGTGTGTGAGAAACAGAGAAAAACAGAGAGTTCACATCGTAAAAATCTCACACACAGATTCACTCGCACATTTCGTGAGTTGAGCTATTTAGAATAGCGAGTGAATCACAAAAAATATCATTGTAGTCTTTGAACAGTGACGTTAAACATGTTCCTGTTTAGTTAGACACACAGTTGCGGCTGGTGTGCATTTGTTGAGGATAGGAGTTCACCTGCAGTGAGGCTCGGTGACTCATATTCTAATGAAACCTTCCTGAAAAAGGAAGAAGGGGAGATGTAGGAGATTGAGCTCCGAACATCCAGAAACAAATATCAGTGTATTGTATTCTTTTATTTACAGTATTCCGCATATTTAATTTAGCACGCACGCATACATTTCAGATTGCACACTTGCACACACAGTAGTCGAACAGATTTCTGTAAACAGAAATCTGTTTGTGTTGAGTTTTAAAATTTAGGATTCAGTTCTGGTGTTTTCCGCATGTTTTTATTACATACCAGATCTGTCTCCGGTGCTCTCTTATTTAATGTTCAAGAACCCGATGTATTGCACCTCATAATAGCAGCGCAAAATTTTAATTACCAGTAGCAGCGCTTGCTTGCATTAATTTCCTATTTTTCGACCCTAACAAGTGGTATCAGAGCAGGTTGTTCTTGAACGAGCATTTCTTTTTGAAACAAAATTTATTTTTGTGCTCTGATAGTTATGCGGAATTTCAGCTGGTGCTTCATTTTTTTTTAAAAATTGCTTTTGAGCTGAATGTATAAAGATAGGGAGAGTAATGATCTTTGAATTATAGTGTATTTTCCGAAATAAAATGCGGCAATATTTCTTCTGACGAGCTGACACAGATCTCACATGTCAGGCCTCGTGCTCTAAATAGAGTAAAATATACAAACACATGCGGAAGCTTATCAAAAAGCGGGTAAAATTTTCGCGTGTAGGCCTGACGGTTTAAAACATATAATTTAAAATACAAGAATACTCAAAATACGAACCCAGTTTAAAATCCAACCTCAAAAGAAATAGTATAGCATAACAACATCCAACGACCACATGTATCAGACTCCAACTATGGGATACAATAACGAAGCGCAGGGCATCCCCCTGGCTAACTGATACATATATATATATATATGCTATACGCGACTGGGACACGCTAACCACCTCCTGGGGCACCACCAGCTGGGTTAAAGCCACGACCAGCTGTAAAACCTGGGTTTCCTGAAAACAACACAAACAAGGAAACAAACCAAGCCCCAGAGGGACATGGGGTAAAACCCCAGTACGGAGAGCAAATAAAGTAGCTAAGGAAAATGCATAAGATAAAATGAAGATGCTTTGCATGAGACACCGGATAACAACGGAAGGCTCAACCCAACAAGGGAGCTAAGGAATCTGCAACAACTGTGGCCACGGGGCGTGTTTACAGTGTGGTAATGAGCCACTCTCCGTGATACAACACCTGAATACCAGATGCAGCAAACAACTCAACCTGCCGTTGCCTCGCCCATGAACTGTGGTAGCTAACCACTCGGCGCATGGTGGCTAACGATCCCAGCAGGGAGATGAGAGTGCGGTATTGCCGCTCGCCCTCGCATCCTGGTAAGAATCAACAACAGAAATACAAGATACGAACAATGGCTGCAATAACAATATGAATGCAATATGGGAAATGCATGTATGCATAACAGGGCAGCTAAACAATCAACAGAAATCACGTATGCACACATCAACCTCCACATCGATGCATAACAGCCATCTAGCATTCTATCTCACGCCAATTCCCAGCAATATCAAGCTCAGATCCGTACCTTATACTGAGCAACAATTACCAAATACAAGGCCTGAGAATTCTGATTCCAACCTGTAAAACATACGCAAGATACAGGGAATCATCAACCCAAAACTCACGGCCAACACATAAAGCTCACGGCTGGGAGTCCCACGCTCAACCAACAAATAACACCCTACTACAACTTAACAGGGAGCTAAATCACAGCTAGGAAACGAGATCTCAACAGCTAAACTCAAAAACTACCTGCACACACAACTCACGGCCGAGATCAGTAGTTTCGCAATCTCTCTCCAGCAAACAATAGCCTCCGAAACTGGTATAGGGTGAAAGAGCTTTTCAAGAGGAGTCCAACGCTACCTCGCACGTCCAAAATGATGGCCGGAAACGATGGGAATCACCGGATAAAATCAACGGTGAACAGTAGTCGAGGGTTTGAGAAACAGAGAACGAAATCGGGGAAATATTTCCCTAAGTATGGGATCTGGTGGAATATACGAAGCCAAGCCTTGCTCCATAAATAAGCGCGAGAAATCTGTTTAATTTTCCACCGACAAAAACAGATCTCACAACCAACGCGCGCTAAACACAACCAAGATCCCAAAACGACGTCCCACAAAACCTTGGAGAAAGCTGGTCAAAAAGCGCTGAAAGCTGGAAACACGCTACAGGAGAGTTGACCAACTTTGACATCTGTTTTCAATAATTAGCGCTACACACAACAGACCTCTCCTCACGCGAACAGATCTCTCGCTAGCGCTATACTCAAAAACGACGACGTAGCAACTTATTAAAACGGCGGCGTTTAGAAACCAACGCATAAACCCGTAATACACAAAACAGATCTCTCCACTCACGAGCAGATCTCATGCCAGCGCTATACCAGATCTCTCCCACAAGCGCTAATCAAAACGACACCTTTCTTACTTATCCAAACGACAGCGTTTCAAGCCTTAACAAAATACGCTAGAACCAGATCTCTACACATTAGCGCAAAACAGATCTCTCATGAAACGACGTCGTAAGAACCTCGCGCCAACAAAACATGCTGCGAAGGAAAAATAACACCAGCGACCAGACTTCTTCAACAGCAAGGCTTACGTCATCAACGCAACGCATACCAGCGAAGCTTACGTCATCAAATCTACTACCAGATTTCACCAAAAACAGATTTCACCCGAAAACCTCAAAATTACGAAAACTTCCAGAATTGCTTAAAAATGTGATTTCCGACCCGAAAATACAAACCAAACTTCCAAACAAAGATTTGAACCACCAGAAATCTCCAAAAACCGATTAATTCAACAATTAATCTTATATTACAATTTCAGGTCTCACATTTCTCCCCCACTAAAAAGGATTTCGTCCTCGAAATCGAACAACAATCTGGAATACAACTAAACAGCAGGATACACAATAGAACTCTGCCTACACAAGCCAAGAGTTCAAGATAACTGAGCAAATAAATAACAACAACTAGGGAAGAAATATAACTAAAAGCTACAAACTACTGGAAAATTTAGCTCAACAGCTACTCAAACAGATGCGGCCACTCGCGCTGCATCTTCTCTTCCAGCTCCCAAGTAGCTTCTTCCCTTCCATGTTTGCTCCACTGCACCATTACCAACGGAATGGTCTTATTCCTCAACTGTTTCTCTTTTCTGCCAAGGATTTGCAAAGGATATTCTTGATAACTTAACGACTGATCTAGCTCAACCTCGTCAGCTCGAAGCACATGAGACGGATCTGGCTCATACTTCCTCAACATGGAAACATGAAAGACATCATGAAGAGAAGACAACTCTAGAGGCAACAACAGTCGATACGCTAAAGGGCGAATCCTCTCAACAATCTCATACGGACCAACGTAACGAGGTGCTAACTTTCCCTTGCGTCCAAAGCGCATCACACTACGAAACAGAGAAACCTTGAGAAATACACGATCACCAACCTGAAACTTAAGAGGTCGACGCTCTTATTCGCATAACTGGCTTGGCGATCTTGGGCAGCTTTCATTCGTTGTCGAATAAGATCCACATGATCTTTCATTTGCTGCACAAAGTCAGGGGCAGATAGCTGCTTCTCCCCCGACTTCTTCCCAACACACCGGCGATCTGCACTTTCTGCCATCAAAGCCTCACCTCTAATGTCTGGACTAGTTCGATCAGACTGGCCATCTGTCTCGGGTGATACGCGGTGCTCATAGCCAATCTGGTACCCAAAGCTGTTTGCAAACTCTTCCAAAACCTGGAAGTAAACCTCGGATCTCGGTCGGAAATGATAGAAACGGGCACACCATGCAGTCTAACAACAAAATCAACGTACAGGTTCGCCATATTCTTCAACGAGAAGGTCATTCCATAGGGAATAAAATGTGCAGACTTCGACAGACGGTCTACAACCACCCAAATAGCATCGCATCCTCTGCTGGAACGAGGCAGATGCATCACGAAATCCATATCAATGTGCTCCCAATTCCATTGGGGCACTTTCAAACTCTGCAACAGACCACCAGGTCTCATCCTTTTGGCCTTAACCATCTGACAATTCAAACAACGAGCAACAAAACCAGCAACGTCGCTCTTTAGGCCAACCCACCAAAAGTGCGTCTTCAAAGCATGGTACATCTTCCGTGCACCAGGATGAACACTATGTCTGCTACAGTGCGCTTCCCGAAGGATTTCCTCCTTCAAATCAATCAAATTGGGTACAACCAACCTGCCTCGGAAACGCAAACAACCATCAGAAGAGACAGAATAATCCTCAAGTTCGCCAGCCCTGACCTTCAACTTCAACTCATGGATAGACGGATCGGTCCTTTGAGCTGCTCGAATGGTGGAAACAATCTGTGGCTCCACTTGGAAAGAAGAAACCACCACACAATCCTCAGCCGGGTAAAATCTCCAACCCGTAGTGTTAAGATGCTCCTGATCCTTAGAGATGTATAACGAAGCAAGCATCTCACTAGCCTTCTTGCTCAAAGCATCGGCCACTACGTTTGACTTCCCAGGCTGGTACTTAATCTCACAATCGAAGTCCTTTAGCAGCTCCATCCACCGACGTTGTCTCATGTTCAAGTCAGGCTGCGAAAACAGATACTGCAAACTCTTGTGGTCGGAGTACACCACAAACTGCTCGCCATACAGGTAGTGACGCCAGATCTTTAACGCAAAGACCACCGCTGCTAACTCCAAATCATGGACTGGGTAACGAGTCTCGTGCGGTTTCAACTGCCGCGAGGCATACGCAATGACTCGACCATTCTGCATCAACACACAACCCAATCCATTGAGCGAAGCGTCAGAACAAACAACAAAACCACCTGAACCGGATGGCAGAGCCAACACAGGCGCAGTAGTTAATTCTCCTTAAGCAGTTGAAAAGCATTCTCACACTGCTCAGTCCAAACAAAACGCTTGTCCTTCTGAGTTAATTGAGTCATCGGCTTTTCTATACTTAAGAATCCCTCAATGAAGCGACGATAATAGCCAGTCAGACCCAAGAAACTGTGAATCTCGGAGACATTCCTGGGACGCTCCCAGTTCAGAACTGCATCAACCTTGCTAGGATCCTCCGAAATCCCCTCGGCTGAAATCACATGTCCCAAGAATACGACGCGATCCAAACAGAACTCACACTTGGAGAAATTTGCATACAACTGCTGGTCTCTCAGTGTCTGAAGGACAATCCGCAAATGCTCCTTGTGCTCCAAAGGAGTCTTCGAATAGACTAAGATGTCGTCGATGAACATGATCACAAACTGATCAATAAACTCGCGTAACACTCGGTTCATAAAATCCATAAAGACTGCAGGCGCGTTGGTCAAACCAAACGGCATCACCAAAAACTCAAAATGTCCGTACCTCGTACGAAACACAGTCTTTGCGACATCTTGTTCTCTCACTCTCAGCTGATGGTACCCGGAACGAAAATCGATCTTTGAATACATCGCAGAACCTTGCAACTGATCAAATAGATCATCGATTCTTGGCAACGGGTACTTGTTCTTCACAGTGGCTTTATTCAACTGGCGAAAATCAATGCACATCCGCATTGAGCCATCCTTCTTCTTCACAAACAGTATGGGCGCTCCCCATGGTGACATACTAGGACGAATAAAACCTTTCTCCAGCAAATCATCTAACTGCACTTTGAGTTCTTTCAACTCCGTAGGCGCCAGACGATAAGGAGCACGTGAAATCGGAGCTGTGCCAGGCACCAGCTCTATGCTGAAGTCGATCTCCCGCCTCGGAGGAAAATCAGGAATCTCCTCCGAAAACACGTCGGGGAAGTGTCGCACCACGGGAACGTCACTGAGCTGAACACGGAAAGAAGAAGACGCATCCAAAGCGTAGATAAAAAAGCCAGCATTCTCCAAAGACAACAAGCTAAACATCTCCATCGCTGAGATCAACGGGATCTTTGATCTAGAATCCTAGCCGTAGAAGTCCCACTTCTCGCCAGACATAGGCCTAAAACGCACAATCCCATGGAAGCAGTCCACGGAGGCCCTATAGTTGGATAGCACATCCATCCCAACTATGAAATCGAAATCCCAAAGCATCAAACGAATCAAATTTGCTAACAAGACATGCTCCCCAAACCGTAACACACCATCTAACAAAACCTCCTGGGAGAACAGGCTCACACCACCAGGGGTAGAAACAGAAACATCATCGCGCAAAGGGACGGTACATAGACCATGCTCAACAACAAACGAATCAGAAATAAACGAATGCGATGCACCGGTGTCAAACAACACACGAGCAGGAAAGTCAAAGACAAGACATGTACCTCCAATCACCCGGCTCGTTGTCTCCTTGGCCTGCTCCCTCGAGATGGCATTAACCTGAGCATGCTGGGGTCCTGAGAAGAAATGCTGAGACGACTGCCCAAAGCGCGAAGGGCCAGGCTGCTGAAACGGCCTAAACTGAGTCTCACCCAAACGGGGCTACTGAAACTGCTGGGAACGGCCCCTTGACTGACCCCCACGACCCTGAGGCTGGGCCGCGGTCTGCTGTGATCCAGCTGACGGACACAGTCTCGCAAAATGCCCGTACTGACCACAAAGATTGCAGGAACCCTGCACACCAACACACTGCGTAGACAGATGCTTTCCACCACAAAAGCCACAAAAATCAGTCCGAGATCCACTGCTACTCGAACTGCCAGAACCAGAAGAGCCAGAATCCGACTTCTTCTTAAACTGCTGACCTCGGGGTCGAAACCTCTGACGGCCAGACTGCTGAGCCACCTGTGGCTGCTGCTGGGGCTGATAGGCTGACTGGGAGGACTGAGAAGACTGTGATCTCTGAATAGCAGGACGACCACTCTGCGGTACCTGCTGTCTGCGAGAACGACGACTACGCAAACCTTCCTCAATGTTAATGGCACTGTCCACAGCCTCAACGTAAGTCTTGGGCTTACTAGTCAAAACCATCTGATACAACTCTTCATTCAAGCCCTCAAGAAATCGAGTCCGCTTGGCCCTCTCCCGGCCAGAAACATGGGGAACGTATGCCAACAGAGAAGAGAACTTCCTAGCATACTCCCGAATGGTCATGGAACCCTGCTCCAGATGGTCGAACTCCCGCTCCCGGGCGTTCACATAACGATTTAGGCACATACTCCTGCCGGAAAGTCTCGCAAAAACTGCTCCAAGAAATCCCAACACCGGTCTCCTCCAGAGTACTAGAAGCGCCTCGCCACCAGCGCTCTGCGGCCTTCCTAAGCAGTAGAATCACTAAATTCAGACGGAGCTCATCATCATACTGACATCGGTCGAAAAGAAACGATGACGTTCCGGAGCCGGAAGACGAACTTCCTAGCATACTCCCGAATGGTCATGGAACCCTGCTCCAGATGGTCGAACTCCCGCTCCCGGGCGTTCACATAAGATTTAGGCACATACTCCTGCCGGAAAGTCTCGCAAAAACTGCTCCAAGAAATCCCAACACCGGTCTCCTCCAGAGTACTAGAAGCGCCTCGCCACCAGCGCTCTGCGGCCTTCCTAAGCAGTAGAATCACTAAATTCAGACGGAGCTCATCATCATACTGACATCGGTCGAAAAGAAAGATGACGTTCCGGAGCCACGAGTCCACATCCTCACTGGACTCCTCACCGTTAAAGACTGGAGGGTTCATCCTCTGAAACCGAGCGATCACCACATCCATCCTCTCTACCGGAGGTGCCGCAGCCACAATCTCTTCCTCCTCACTACTCTCACGAGTCTGAGTACGAGCACTATACCAATCCTCATTCTGACCACCTGACTCCTGGAACTGCCCCTACCTCTACCACGACGTCTAGGCGGCATCTACGAAAACACTCAACAGGATCAAGTAAAACAGAACAGATACGGCATAGATAGCATATAACCCAGAAATATGCAGCACGTATTCACATAACCAAGAACATGCAACACACCACATTGTGCCTAGAATCGAGTGTGAGCAAAGAAATTGAGCTTATCCCAGCTTAAGCTCTGATACCAAAAATGTCAGGCCTCGTGCTCTAAACAGAGTAAAACATACAAACACATGCGGAAGCTTATCAAAAGCGGGTAAAATTTTCACGTTTAGGCCTGACGATTTAAAACATATAATTTAAAATACAAGAATACTCAAAATACGAACCCAATTTAAAATCCAACCACAACAGAAACAGTATAGCATAACAACATCCAACGACAACATGTATCAGACTCCAACTATGGGATACAATAACGAAGCGCAGGGCATCCCCCTGGCTAACTGATACATATATATATATGCTATACACGACTGGGACACGCTAACCACCTCCTGGGGCACCACCAGCTGGGTTAAAGCCACGAACAGCTATAAAACCTGGGTTTCCTGAAAATAACACAAACAAGGAAACAAACCAAGCCCCAGAGGGACATGGGGTAAAACCCCAGTACGGAGAGCAAATAAAGCAGCTAAGGAAAATGCATAAGATAAAATGCAGATGCTATGCATGAGACACCGGATAACAACGGAAGGCTCAACCCAACAAGGGAGCTAAGGAACTCAAGAACAGCTCCAAGAATCTGCAACAACAGTGGCCACGGGGTGTGTTCACAGTGTGGTAATGAGCCACTCACCGTGATACAACACCCGAATACCAGATGCATCAAACAACTCAACCTGCCGTTGCCTCGCCCATGAACTGTGGTAGCTAACCACTCGGCGCATGGTGGCTAACGATCCCGGCAGGGAGATGAGAGTGCGGTATTGCCGCTCGCCCTCGCATCCTGGTAAGAATCAACAACAGCAATACAAGATACGAACAATGGCTGCAATAACAATATGAATGCAATATGGGAAATGCATGTATGCATAACAGGGCAGCTAAACAAACAATAGAAATCACGTATGCACACAGCAACCTCCATATCGATGCATAACAGCCATCTAGCATTCAATCTCACGCCAATTCCCAGCAATATCAAGCTCAGATCCGTACCTTATACTGAGCAACAATTACCGAATACAAGGCCTGAGAATTCTGATTCCAACCTGTAAAACATACGCAAGATACAGGGAATCATCAACCCGAAACTCACGGCCAACACATAAAGCTCACGGCTGGGAATCCCACGCTCAACCAACAAATAACACCCTACTACAACTTAACAGGGAGCTAAATCACAGCTAGGAAACGAGATCTCAAAAGCTAAACTCCAAAACTACCTGCACACACAACTCACGGCCGAGAGCAGTAGTTTCGCAATCTCTCTCCAGCAAACAATAGCCTCCAAAACTGGTATAGGGTGAAAGAGCTTTCCAAGAGGAGTCCAACGCTACCTCGCACGTCCAAAATGATGGCCGGAAACGATGGGAATCACCGGATAAAATCAACGGTGAACAGTAGTCGAGGGTTTGAGAAACAGAGAAAGAAATCGGGGAAATATTTCCCTAAGTATGGGATCTGGTGGAATATACGAAGCCAAGCCTTGCTCCTTAAATAAGCGCGAGAAATCTGTTTAATTTTCCACCGACAAAAACAGATCTCACAACCAACGCGCGCTAAACACAACCAAGACCCCAAAACGACGTCGCACAAAACCCCGGAGAAAGCTGGTCAAAAGCGCTGAAAGCTGGAAACACGCTACAGGAGAGTTGACCAACTTTGACATCTGTTTTCAATAATTAGCGCTACACACAACAGACCTCTCCTCACGTGAACAGATCTCTCGCTAGCGCTATACTCAAAAACGACTACGTAGCAACTTATTAAAACGGCGGCGTTTAGAAACCAATGCATAAACCCGTAATACACAAAACAGATCTCTCCACTCACGAGCAGATCTCATGCCAGCGCTATACCAGATCTCTCCCAAAAGCGCTAATCAAAACGACACCGTTCTTACTTATCCAAACGACAGCGTTTCAAGCCTTAACAAAATACGCTAGAACCGGATCTCTACACATTAGCGCAAAACAGATCTCTCATGAAACGACGTCGTGAGAACCTCGCGCCAACAAAACACGCTGCGAAGGAAAAATAACACCAGCGACCAGACTTCTTCAACAGCAAGGCTTACGTCATCAACGCAACGCATACCAGTGAAGCTTACGTCATCAAATCTACTACGAGATTTCACCACAAACAGATTTCACCCGGAAACCTCAAAATTACGAAAACTTCCAAAATTGCTTAAAATGTGATTTCCGACCCAAAAATACAAACCAAACTTCCAAACAAATATCTGAACCACCAGAAATCTCCAAAAATCGATTAATTCAAAAATTAATCTTATATTAAAATTTCAGGTCTCACATCACACTCTGTGTGTATGCCAAGATTTTCAGATGAGGCTATGGGGCCACGTCTGGAATGAAATGGAAGAAAATCAGTTATTGGTTTATTTTTAACTCCCGTATGCATATTGTAAGCTAAAACAGTAGCATATGAGTTGTTTTCAAATTCATAGCATATTGTTGCATTTGGCTCTTCCCAAAATCTGTTTTGATTATCAAAATCAAAAATTCTGCTGTCACGGTTTTTGGTGTGGCAGTGTAGGGACAGCTTCATTTTAAAATTCATCGGGAAGACCAGATTTCTACCCCTTTTTGATTCCCCCAAAAAGGGAGAGAATTGTTATTTTCATGCATATGTTATTTGAAGTTTTGTGTAAATAAAAAAGGGATAGATTGATGGATCTGGATAACAGATCCAGATCTGAGTTTTGAATTACACAAAACCTGTTATTGTGTTTCTAACGTTTCTACTAAGTGTGCAGATGTTAGCTGGAAATACAACAAGAGAAGTTGAATCAGATACCGTAGCAGAACAAGAGCTGAAAACAGTAAAACGCGATTTCGGAGGCCTAAACGAAGGAATTTGGCCGAAAAGAAGCTTAGGTCATCAAACAAAGTTTGATGAGTTTTTGAACAGAGGCTTTATATACGAGAAGCGCCATTGAAGAAAGGTGGTTGTTGATGCACAGAAAAGATTAAAAACGAAAAGGAGACAACAATAAAAAGGGAAGACAAACAGAGACGAAGCAGTCGACCGCCATTAGAGAGGAGTTTACTACGAGTGTCGACTGCTGAGTCTAAATCAGCTTTTGTAGAGCATTTCCCTATTGTGTGAGGAACAGAGAGTTCACATTGTAAAAATCTCACACACAGATTCACTCTCACATTTCGTGAGTTGAGCTATTTAGAATAGCGAGTGAATCACAAAAACTATCATTGTAGTCTTTGAACAGAGACGTTAAACATGTTTCTGTTTAGTTAGACACACAGTTGCGGCTGGTGTGCATTTGTTGAGGATAGGAGTTCACCTGGAGCGAGGCTCGGTGACTCATATTCTAATGAAACCTTCCTGAAGAAGGAAGAAGGGGAGATGTAAGAGATTGAGCTCCGAACTTCCAGAAACAAATATCAGTGTATTGTATTCTTTTATTTACAGTATTCCGAATATTTAATTTAGCACGCACGCATACATTTCAGATTGCACACTTTCACACACAGTAGTAAACAGAAATATGTTTGTGTTGAGTTTTAAAATTTAGGATTCAGTTCTGGTGTTTTTCGCATGTTTTTATTACATACCAGATCTGTCTCCGGTGCTCTCGTATTTACTGTTCAAGAACCCGAGGTATTGCACCTCATAATAGCAGCGCAAAATTTTAAATTATCAGTAGC
This sequence comes from Dorcoceras hygrometricum, assembly GCA_001598015.1. NCBI lineage: Eukaryota > Viridiplantae > Streptophyta > Magnoliopsida > Lamiales > Gesneriaceae > Dorcoceras > Dorcoceras hygrometricum. The sequence goes on along the minus strand of KV000473.1, from coordinate 51,642 downwards.
AGCGCTTGTTTGCATTAATTTCCTATTTTCGGCCCTAACAAGTGGTATCAGAGCAGGTTGTTCTTGAACGAGCATTTCTTTTTGAAACAAAATTTATTTTTGTGCTCTGATAGTTATAAATTTAGGATTCAGTTCTGGTGTTTTTCGCATGTTTTTATTACATACCAGATCTGTCTCCGGTGCTCTCGTATTTACTGTTCAAGAACCCGAGGTATTGCACCTCATAATAGCAGCGCAAAATTTTAAATTATCAGTAGCAGCGCTTGTTTGCATTAATTTCCTATTTTCGGCCCTAACAAGTGGTATCAGAGCAGGTTGTTCTTGAACGAGCATTTCTTTTTGAAACAAAATTTATTTTTGTGCTCTGATAGTTATGCGGAATTTCAGCTGGTGCTTCATTTTTTTTGAAAAATTGCTTTTTGAGCTGAATGTATAAAGATAGGGAGAGTAATGATCTTCGAATTACAGAGTATTTTCCGAAAGAAAATGCGGCAATATTTCTTCTGACGATCTGACACATATCTCACAACTCTGTGTGTATGCCAAGATTTTCAAATGAGGTTATGGGGCCACGTCTGGAATGAAATGGAAGAAAATCTGTTATTGGTTTATTTTTAACTCCCGTCTGCATATTGTAAGCTAAAACAGTAGCATATGAGTTGTTTTTCAAATTCATAGCATATTGTTGCATTTGGCTCTTCCCAAAATCTGTTTTGATTTTCAAAATCAAAATTCCAGCTGTCACGGTTTTTGGTGTGGCAGTGTAGGGAGAGATTCATTTTAAAATTCATCGGGAAGACCAGATTTCTACCCCTTTTTGATTCCCACAAAAAGGGAGAGAATTGTTATTTTCATGCATATGTTATTTGAGGTTTTGTGTAAATCAAAAAGGGAGAGATTGATGGATCTCGATAACAGATCCAGATCTGAGTTTTGAATTACACGAAACCTGTTATTGTGTTTCTAACGTTTCTACTAAGTTTGCAGATGTTAGCTGGAAATACAACAAGAGAATTTGAATCAGATATCGTAGCAGAACAAGAGCTGAAAACAGTAAACGCGATTTCGGAGGCCTAAACGAAGGAATTTGACCGAAAAGAAGCGGGCCCACGGCTAGCTGTATCCCTGAACCATTGAGGGTCACACAAGTACTGGATTCGAGATTCCCACACGGATACTGAGCTCAATATGTTGAGCATGAGAAGAGGATTTTCGGGAGTGCGACTTCCTAAAAGTCAACAGGGGTCAAATCGTGATTTCCCGCTGTTGAGGGGCAAAATGGTCATTTTGCACTGGGGTTCTGAAAAATGGCTTTTCAGATCATAGTATTCAGTTTTGGAAACTGATTCGATCGGTCCGATCTGATCGGCGATCGGAGTTACGATGAAGTCACGGTGATGGGGATGAACTGAATGTTCATCCGTTGGACCCGGGCCCATTGGGCCGGTCCAAGTCCATCACTAAGTCTATTTAATATAGACTTAGGCTTTAATCAAAACTACTACTACACAATTAACCCTAACCCTAAGCTCTAGGCGCCGCTCCCCTCTCCTCAAACCTCACGCCGCCGCCGCCGCCGCCTCCTTCGTCGGAACTTGTTCCGGCCAACTTGACGAGGAGAATCCGTCCGTGCTGATCTCGTCAGGCCTTCTAGTGCAGGCTGACGAAGGAGTCTCGTATCCGGTCGTGGACCTGATTGACGTAGTCTACCGCCATCTACCGTGAAGTGCCGGTTTCCTCGCGAAACTGGTCGGAGCCAGGCACGAGTTGCCAGCAAGGTAATCAACGATAATCATAGCTTGCATGTTTGTATTGAATTGTATTGATCGTCTCTCGGCAAATTTTGTTCTTCCGCTGCCTCGTCGGGAGGCGTGATCCGGATCCACCGCGGTTCCCCAACAGAAAGGTGGTTGTTGATGCACAGAAAAGATTAAAAACGAAAAGGAGACAACAACAAAAAGGGAAGAAAAACAGAGACTGAAGCAGTCGACCGCCATTAGAGAGGATTTTACTACGAGTTTCGACTTCGGAGTCTAAATCAGCTTTTGTAGAGCATTTCCCTAGTGTGTGAGAAACAGAGAAAAACAGAGAGTTCACATTGTAAAAATCTCACACACAGATTCACTCGCACATTTCGTGAGTTGAGCTATTTAGAATAGCGAGTGAATCACAAAAACTATCATTGTAGTCTTTGAACAGAGACGTTAAACATGTTCCTGTTTAGTTAGACACACAGTTGCGGCTGGTGTGCATTTGTTGAGGAGAGGAGTTCACCTGGAGCGAGGCTCGGTGACTCATATTCTAATGAAACCTTCCTGAAGAAGGAAGAAGGGGAGATGTAGGAGATTGAGCTCCGAACATCCAGAAACAAATATCAGTGTATTTTATTCTTTTATTTACAATATTCCGCATATTTAATTTAGCACGCACGCATACATTTCAGATTGCACACTTGCACACACAGTAGTCGAACAGATTTCTGTAAATAGAAATCTGTTTGTGTTGAGTTTTAAAATTTAGGATTCAGTTATGGTGTTTTCCGTATGTTTTTATTACATACCAGATCTGTCTCCGGTGCTCTCATATTTAATGTTCAAGAACCCGAGGTATTGCACCTGATAATAGCAGCGAAAAATTTTTAATTATCAGTTGTAGCGATTGCTTGCATTAATTTCCTATTTTTGGCCCTAACATTTGATATGAGATTATATGATACGACGAGAAAATGAATTGATTCTAATGCCAAGGTCTGAGGTGACCTTATTTTCGAAGTCAGAGTTATTTCGTTAGATGGATATCCATGTCAAGATCGTATATGAATCTTGATGACCTTGATTTGAGATGGAATCCGTTCTTAGTCCGAAGATATACGATATGTTCATTTCATTTCGATTGATATGTTAGTTTTGATATGAACTGTTGTATGTTATTTCATGTATATGTCGATTATACTGAGATTGTTTCTCATCGTATTTTATCCGGCTGTTGTTTTGTTTTGTATTTGTGCATGACAACAGGTGGGAAGAAGCTGGTTTGACTGGACAGGGGTAGTGAGAGCTTACCTACCTAGAAGAGGGGCGAAGGTTGAGAACAACGAGAGATCTGTTTTAGCTTAGACTTTGAACCCGTAGAACTAGCTTTGATGAAATCTGGTACAGACATAGAGTATTGTAACCTTGTGTACATTATATGCTCTGTTTATAAATAACCAGATCTTGCGGAATAAATGAGCAGCTTTTGTTTATTTGTTCTGTTTTTACATGACCAGTTTTTACGAACAAGAAAAAAAAACAGATTTCACTTGAGTAACTCGTTTATCTTAATTAATCGCCCATAAGACGAGATTAGAATAATTGTGGGAAGAGAGCCTCACAACAGGTGGTATCAGAGCTCATTAAGTTCTTGGATTGAATTAGATGAGAGGGGTAGATCGAGTCCTTTGATTGATTTATGATTGATTATATGTTCACATGGTATATGTCTTACTGTTTGGAATTTATATCGTATGATTGTGTGATTAAATGGTAAGAGTATGCCGGACAGACTCCAGTTACATGCTATCTGAAATCTGAATTGAATAGTAGCATGTATTAAACGAAGTATGAATCAGAACTCGATCTCTTGAGAAGCAGCACATTCATGTGTGCTAATCAGAGGAGGGACTGAGATTTGTTATCGCTATGATGAGGAATTATGAACAAACCTGTTTTATTTTTAGATATGCCTCCTCGACGAACAACTACCCGGCAGACAGGAACAGTTCCGTGAATAGAGCAGGGTAGTACTTCGACTGATGCATTGAATGCAACAGCAACTCCGATGGAAACACTTTTGAAACGATTCCAGTCCTTCAAACCGCCAACACTGACAGGAACTGAAAATGCGGTGGATTGTGAGAACTGGTTAGAAGATATAGAAAAGTTATTTGAAGCGTTGGATTATACCGATGATCGTCGGGTGAGATTGTTAATTCATCAGCTGCATGGCCTTGGTAAAAGCTGGTGGATATCGACGAAGAAAGCATTTGAAAACCAAGGTACTGTTGTTACTTGGTCTGTGTTCAAAGCTTCTTTCTATCAACGATTCTTTCCAGTTTCGTATAGAAAGGACAAAGGAGCAGAGTTTGCGAATTTGCGACAAGGGCAGCTAAATATCGAAGAATATGTTGCCAAGTTCACAAGTTTACTCAAATTTGCTCCGCACGTTGCTGTTAGCGATGAAGCTCAAGCTGATCAGTTCATAAATGGTTTGAATCCCGATGTGTGCACCTTGGTGAATTCAGGGCGACCGAATACCTTTGCTGATGCATTGAATCGTGCAAAGGGAGCTGAAGCAGGATTAATAAGGCAACGAGGAGCACAGTTTGTGCCACTATCAGCGAGATCACCTCAAGAGAAACAACAGATCCCACCACCCCCTCGATTTGATACTGGAGGCAGCAGTAGTGGAAAGAAAAATTTCTTTAAAGGAAAAGGAAACAGTTTAAACGTTCAGGTACCAGTAGCTCTTCTAGTTCAAATGAATCTAAACAACAGAGAGCTGGACAGAAATCTGGTGATTATTGTACCAAATGTGGAGGTCGGCACATTACTGAACAGTGTAGAGGAGTGTTTGGCCTTTGCAATATCTGTAATCAACCTGGACACTTTGCGAGGATATGTCCTCAACGTGGTTCTGGAAGTTCACAGAATACTGGATCATCAAGATCAATGCCACCTCCAGAAAGGCAAGCATCTTCTGTGCATTCATTCCAACCACAGATTCAGCATCAGGGTAGACAGGGAGGGATCCAGACAGTGAGCCAACCTCCTAAGCAGCAAGCACGAGTGTTTGCATTGACCGAGGAGAAAGCACAAGCAGCCCCTTATGATGTGATTGCAGGTAATTGCTATCTTTGTAATTATCCTGCTTATGTCTTAGTTGATACCGGTGCTTCACACACATTTATCGTTGAGCACTTTGTTGTCTCAAATGCGTTGTCTGTTGAACCCTTATCTGAAGTAGTATCTGTTTCTTCACCTCTGGGAAGGGGTATCTTATCGATGAAATCTGTCTGAAATTGTATACTACAGTTTGAGGGTCATGAGATTGAGATTGATTGTATTGTGCTTGTTTTGTCTGATTTTGATTGTATTATCGTCATATACATGTTAACCAAGTACAGGGCCACAGTGGATTGTTTTCAGAAAGTGGTTCAATTCAGACCTGAGAAAACTGATAAGTGGAAATTCTATGGTAAGGGATCACGAGCCAGAATTCCTTTAGTCTCTGTTCTTCTTATCGATGAAATCTGTCTGAAATTGTATACTACAGTTTGAGGGTCATGAGATTGAGATTGATTGTATTGTGCTTGTTTTGTCTGATTTTGATTGTATTATCGTCATATACATGTTAACCAAGTACAGGGCCACAGTGGATTGTTTTCAGAAAGTGGTTCAATTCAGACCTGAGAAAACTGATAAGTGGAAATTCTATGGTAAGGGATCACGAGCCAGAATTCCTTTAGTCTCTGTTCTTTCTATGACTAATCTATTGCAGAAGGGAGCAGAAGGATTTCTAATATATGCAGTAGATATGACGAAGACTAGCCCGAATCTGGTTGTTATACCAGTAGTCTGTGAATTTGCTGATGTCTTTCCTGATGAGATCACAGGATTGCCTCCATTTCGAGAGGTAGACTTCAGTATTGAATTGATTCCAGGTACACAACCGATATCGAAAGCACCCTATCGTATGGCACCAATTGAATTGAAAGAGTTGAAAGAACAGTTGGAGGATCTTCTTGCCAAGGGATACATTAGACCCAGTGTTTCTCCTTGGGACGCTCCAGTACTATTTGTACGAAAGAAGGACGAGTCAATGAGGATATGTATTAATTACCAGCAACTAAACAAAGCAACGGTAAAGAATCGATATCCTTTACCTCGGATAGGTGATTTGTTTGATCAGTTGCAGGGTTCGTTAGTATATTAGAAAATTTATTTGAGATCCGGCTACCATCAATTGAGGGTGCGACATGAGGATATATCGAAAACTGCATTTCGAACGAGGTATGGTCATTATGAGTTCATTGTTATGCCTTTTGGGTTGACCAATGCCCCGGCAGTGTTTATGGGTCTGATGAATAGAGTCTTTCAGAAATATCTTGATGATTTCATGATTATCTTTATCGATGATATTCTGATTTACTCGAAGAATTTGTGTGATCACGCTAATAATCTTAGAATTGTGTTGAGAACTCTACGAGATGAGAAATTATATGCCAAGTTGTCGAAATGTGAATTTTGGTTGTAGAAAGTTGTATTTCTTGGCCATATTATTTCGGGTGATGGTATTTCCGTTGATCCGAGCAAGATAGAAGCAGTAATTAATTCTGATGAATAGAGTCTTTCAGAAATATCTTGATGATTTCATGATTATCTTTATCGATGATATTCTGATTTACTCGAAGAATTTGTGTGATCACGCTAATAATCTTAGAATTGTGTTGAGAACTCTACGAGATGAGAAATTATATGCCAAGTTGTCGAAATGTGAATTTTGGTTGTAGAAAGTTGTATTTCTTGGCCATATTATTTCGGGTGATGGTATTTCCGTTGATCCGAGCAAGATAGAAGCAGTAATTAATTGGCCTAGACCGACATCTGTGCCAGAAATCCGAAGTTTTATGGGCTTAGCAGGTTATTACCGTCGATTTATTCGAGAGTTTTTTAGATTGCAAAGCCTATCACCTAACTGACACAGAATAATGCTCCCTTCATTTGGTCTGAAGCTTGCGAAGCCAGCTTTCTTGAGTTGAAAAAGAGATTGAATACAATACCAGTTTTGACAATTCCTTCGGGTACTGGTGGTTTTGTTGTTTACTGTGACGCCTCGCACCAAGGATTGGGATGTGTTCTGATGCAGCGAGGGCATGTTATCGCATATGCCTCGAGACAATTGAAGCCACATGAGATCCGATATCCAATTCATGATCTTGAATTGGCAGCCATTGTTTTTGCATTAAAGATATGGAGACATTATCTTTACGGTGAGAAATTTGAAATATTTTCGGATCATAAAAGTCTGAAATATCTGTTCTCGCAGTCTGAATTGAATATGAGACAACGAAGATGGCTAGATTGATTGAAAGACTTTGATTGCGAAATCAAATATTATCCAGGGAAATCCAATGCAGCAGCCAATGCCCTTAGTAGAAAGGTATGTGCTTTGTCCTTGACTACTGTGGGTGTATCTAGCTTGATAGAAGATTGCTGTATTTCTGGATATTTATTTGAGACAGATAGGCGACCGACGAGAGTTTGTGCTATCAGTACGGAACCTGAATTATTGATTCGAATCAAAGAAGCACAAAAGAGAATCCGAATATCCAGAAGTCAGTTGAGATGGTCAGATCTGGACATCAATCCGAATATTGGGTAAGCACTGATGATGTCTTGTATGTGAATAACAGACTTGTTGTTCCAGATATTACAGAGTTGAAACAACAGATTTTAACTAAGGCCAACAGAAGTAAATTCAGTATTCACCCTGGTGGCAGAAAGATGTACAACGATTTGAGGAAGCAGTACTGGTGGAAGCAAATGAATTCTGATGTGACCGATTTTGTTTCAAAGTGCTTGAATTTTCAACAGGTGAAAGCTGAAAGAAAGAAACCTGCTGGTTTGTTACACAATCTGTCAGTTCCTGAATGGAAATGGATCACATTTCCATGGACTTTGTAACGAAATTGCCACGATCATCCCGAGGATGCGACGCGATTTGGATCTATATGTTCGAGAAGTGGTCAGACTTCATGGTGTGCCAAAATCAATTGTATATGATCGAGATCCGAGATTCACTTCACACTTTTGGAGTAGCTTGCAACAAGCTCTAGGTACGAAATTACATATGAGTACCGCTTATCATCCTCAAACCGATGGACAAACTGAACGAACTATTCAAACTCTTGAGGACATGCTTAGAGCTGTAGTACTAGATTTTGGTATTACATGGAAAGATTCATTACCACTTGTAGAATTTTCGTACAACAATAGCTATCAGACGAGTATTGAGATGGCTCCATTTGAGGCATTGTACGGAAGAAAATGTCGATCACCATTATATTTGGATGATGTATCAGAGGTACCTGAGTTGGGACCAGATATGATCAGAGAAATTACTGAGAAAGTGAAAGTGATTCAGCAGAAAATGAGAACAGCGCAGCATAGACAGGCCAGATATGCAAATTTTAGACATCGACCGTTGTGTTTTTAAAAAGGATACAGAGTGTTATTGAAGATTTCTCCTTTCAGGGGTACCATCAGATTTGGAAAACGAGGGAAATTGTCTCCACGATTTATCGGTCCTTATGAAATTCCCGAGAAGATAGGAGATCTTGCTTACCGACTTGCATTGCCTCCGTCTCTTTCTGGTATACATGATGTCTTTCATGTATCTATGCTGAGGAAATATTTACCTGATGCATCTCATGTTATTCCATCTGATGAAGCTGAACTCGATGAAACTCTTAGCTATTTTGAACAGCCGATTCAGATACTTGATCGGAGGGAAAAGCAACTCCGAACGAAGATTATTCCGTTGGTGAAGATTCAATGGAATCGACATGGAGTTGAAGAAGCTACATGGAAAGTTGAAGATGACATGAGACAACGATTTCCATCTCTGTTTCAATGAGTTCGAGGACGAACTCATGTTTTAGAGGGGGAGAAATGTAAGGCCCGGGATTATTTGATTTAATAACCGAGATTATTTAAGGTTAGGCATTTCAGATTTGTGCATGAGAAATCGGGTTGTTCATCTTTCATTTGGAAGGCTTCGTATATAATTTGGGTCAGATTTCACATTTGGAGTAATTCTGGAAGTTCTGGAAATGTTGAGTTAACTATCAGATTTGTGAGAGAGCTGAATAACAAGAGAAATCTGTTATCGCTGGGAGTTGGGTTGTTCGCAGCGTGTTTTAGTAGCGTGAGAGAGGATACGCCGTCGTTTGGGTGAAATCTGATTGAGATTTGAAGGTGAATTGGTGAAATTTCGGTAGAGATCTGATTCCCTAGAATTTGGAAGTGAAACGCTGCCGTTTTGGTGAAATCTGGTGCGTTGAGCGAATTGCCTCGAACATATGATGAAACGCTATCGTAGCGCTAATGCTAGAATCTGGTGTAGCGCAATTCAGATGTCAACGCAAGTCAACTGTACTGTAGAGATGTGATCGCTGATGTTAGTGGTGCGTCGTCGTTTCGCGAATCAGTAGATGCATTTGAAGAGGTTCCTGCTGATCAGCAGTTGCGTTTGTGAGGAGTTGATTTATTCGAGTGACCAGCCGTTGGTTTGAGTAATCATCTGCTGTTGAAAGGCGACGTCGTTTTGTTGCAGTTGGAACGCAGCGTTTTGGGTGTAACGCTTTGCATCTGCTGTTAGCATCAATGCTAACGTGTCCCTTTACGTCGTCGTTTTGAAGTTGTTTAGCGCGACCAGCTTTTGGTTGTTTCGCAAGAGGAATCTGTTACCAGCAGTTGGAACGTTGCGGCGACGTTTTATTTAGTTGGAACGGTTTCGTTTTGATGTTCCTTTACGAATGCAACGGCTGGTTGTTGCTGCTGATTCCGTTGGAAGTAAAAGCTGGTATCAGTTGTAAGACTTCTCCTGTAACGTCTGATTATGTAGAACAGCGGCTGATAGGTATTAGCGCTAGTTGAGAAATCTATTTGATGCCATATGTGGATACATGAATCTGTCTTCAAGCGGTGTGTACATATCCTATTTTGGTATGTAATTACTCAGCATGACACGTGGAATTTATATCGATTGCATGGGGAATTCTGCAGAAAACAGAGACCTTCTCCTATAAATTAGAGTGAATTCAAATCCTTGTAACTTTGCTACAGTTATCAGAATTCGATTCTGTAAATTGTTCTGGAATCCTTACGACGAGTTCTAAGCTTTGATATTTGAATCAATCCAAAAACAGAGCTAAACGAGGTATAGTTTGACATGAGAGTCAGGGACTTGAATACTCGAGAATGATAATTCTTGAGTTATCCCGCCAAATCACATACTTTATAACTGTTGTTCTTGATTTAGAACTTGAAGTTATGTTTGTCGATCCATCACAGGTAGTGGATATTTATTGATATGAGATTATATGATACAAAGAGAAACTGAATTGATTCTAATGGCAAGGTCTGAGGTGACCTTATTTTCGAAGTCAGAGTGATTTCGTTAGATGGATATCCATGTCAAGATCGTATACGAATCTTGATGGCATTGATTTTAGATGGAATCAGTTCTTAGTCCGAAGATATACGATATGTTCATTTCATTTCGATTGATATGTTAGTTTTGATATGAACTGTTGTATGTTATTTCATGTATATGTCGATTATACTGAGATTGTTTCTCACCGGAGTTTATCCGGCTGTTGTTTTGTTTTGTATGTGTGCATGACAACATGTGAGAAGAATCTGGTTTGACTGGACAGGGGTAGTGAGAGCTTACCTACCTAGAAGAGGGGCGAAGGTTGAGAACAACGAGAGATCTGTTTTAGCTTAGACTTTGAACCCGTAGAACTAGCTTTGATGAAATCTGGTTTTGTATTTAGTGGGTTAGTCTTTGTAACAGCAGACATAGAGTATTGTAACCTTGTGTACATTATATGCTCTGTTTATAAATAACCAGATCTTGCGGAATAAATGAGCAGCTTTTTTTAATTTTTTCTGTTTTTACATGACCAGTTTTTACGAACAAGAAAAAAAAACAGATTTCACTTGAGTAACTCGTATATCTTAATTAATCGCCCATAAGACGAGATTAGAATAATTGTGGGAAGAGAGCCTCACACCCTGGCAACCCACATCTTTAGCAGACAATCTGTCCAAGTCTGCATTGACCAGGGTGGATCTTCTGACACTTAGGACACACTGGTCTGTTGTTGCTAGCTGGTACTGCACTAATGGGTTGAATCGGTAGAGGTTTCTGCTCCTGAGGCCTTTGCTGATTCTTATGTTGCTTCTTGAAGGGCCTCTGATCTTTCTGCTGAAAGGCCTGCCTCTTCTGCTGCCTTTCTTCATCAACATCCTTCCAGTCTCTTTCAATTCGCAGGGCTCTATCCACTGCTTCTCTGTAAGTCTAGGGCACCGATAGCCTAATGTTCATCTTGAACATAGGCTTCAATCCTTCCACAAAATGACTTAACTTCTCTTCTGGGTGTCATTAACTATCAAAGGGACAAAGTAACACCCTCTTTCAAATGCCCGTACATACTCCTGTACAGTCATGCTCCCCTGTTTCAGGGTCAGAAACTCCTTCAATTCAGACCTCTTGTCTGTCGTGAAGTATTGCTCAAAGAATACTTGTTTGAAATTTGCCCAAGTAAGATTCAACAAATCCACAGACAGCTTAGCTCCTTTCCCACCAAATCATGGCATCATCTCTTAACATATAGATAGCACACCTAGGCCTATCTAAATCTGGCATCTGGAGGTAATCAAATATAACCTCCATCGATTTGATCCAACTTTCTGCAACTAATGGGTCCGTTGTACCACTAAACTCCTTCGGCTTCTGTCTTCTGAACTTTTCTTGAGGATCATCATGGCTTGGTCCTCTACTGCTAGAAGATTGGCCATTACCTCTGCCGGTTTGCTCTACCAGCAGTCTTAGGAGTTGAGCGATACTAGCATTACTATCGGGGCTGGTTTCTTCTAAGGGATTACCTCTTCTACCTCTTCTTATTCCTGACATCTTATAATCTATGCCCATAATCCACCACATATAATTATCAGAACATGCTAAAAATTTAAAGACAATGCTCTGAAAAATAAACTCACAGCTTTGAAGAAACGGTCGATGAAATCTGATCCAACTGACAGTGCATGTGTTTATCTCAAAACATTGCTTTGACACCATGTTGTGACGCACGAACCCACGGGGTCACGGATTTGAGGTGAAATAAAATTTTAAAATAAAAAGAAGGGCTGAATGACAATTTGTTATAAGCTGTATTTCTTATAACTTAGAAAAATTACGAACACAAACACAAATCTGACATACACACAGTCGGCGCCTAGTACTGAAAATTTGCGGAAAACAGATTTCATATATATACTGCAAATGCGATATTACAACATCTGATTTTCTATATGAATTTACTACTGTTGCATTAGATCTAATACAGATGTCTAGGATAAAAGACAGCAACATCTAAGTGTTAGAGTAGATGCCCAACTAGCCAACTTGTGGCGTGTGGGTTTTCATTGACTCTTGTACAAACGATCTTTATATATGATATTCGCATTCTTTTAATATGGCATTCTTTACTTTCATTATGTGTGTAATGATTTACAATTGTGTTGAGTAAAGACCTAGATTACACTAAAGCGTATGTTAGATGTGATAGTGGGTATGACGGCTATCATGAAACACATCTAATAGTCGCTGTGTATTCTAAACATGTTCCTAGTCGATTGGGCCGTCAAAATGAGGATA
>KV000473.1:18641-39123 GCA_001598015.1 Dorcoceras hygrometricum | reverse complement strand
GTTTCCGGCCAACTTTTCGAGGAGAATCCGATCGTGCTGATCTCGTCAGGACTTCTTGTGCAGTCTGACGAAGGAGTCTCGGATCTGGTCGTGGACCGGATTGACGAATCTACCGCAATCAACCGAGAAGCGCCGGGTTCTTGAAACACCGGTTGGAGCCAGGCACAAGTGCCAGACAGGTAACTCGTTAAAACACCCTATGTATGTTGATACGTAGAACTGTTTAATTTTTCGTATTGATCGCATCCCGGTACTCTATTTTATTCTTCCGCTGCCTGCCGGGGTGCGGATCCGGACCAATCCCAACACTAAGACACGGAAAACTCTGTCCATAGATAAACACTTCACCACCCAGCTGTCTCAGCTTCCACCTTCCGCTTGTCCCTTAACTGTCTCACCTGCACCATTTTAAAAGCTAATGAGCCTAGGGGCTTAGCAAGTAAAATCTGAGTAATAACAAAGTCATTTAACGCAGGCAGACATCTGAACATTTACATAACTGAGTTTAAAGGAACTTCATTTAAACGTAAACATTCTTTCGTAAACTTTCTTAAAACATTCTTTCATAGCTTTCTTAAAACATTCTTTCATAGCTTGGATGCGGGGACAATAACCCAGATCCCTTCATTTAATTTCTTGTACTTTATGATTTATGGCTTAGAAGCTCTCCTTAGGTCCGTTGTGCACTTGATCAAATGATTTCTGATATCAGTTCTAGCATATAGCTCATTGTGAAGGGGCAATTGACATCTGGACAACTGCTCACCCTTCCTTTATGAAAGGGCAACTGACATCTGGACAGCTGCTCACCCTTCCGTTATGACCGTCTGCATAAATCCTTAAAAATAAACTTTTATTCCTTTAAACTCTTATCTTTTGAAATCTTCTTTGAAAATCATCAGGGTTCACTTATTTTAAACTCGCTTCCCATTTTAAAAACTTACTGAGTATCAGATTTGACTACTGAAAAATGATCGCTGAAATGAGAACAAATTTATCTAAAGGAAACTGTACTGGAAAGCAAAACAGATTTCTATTTTGAACAGATTCCTCATGTGGAGCGTAATGTTGAACATATGTGACAACAAGGAACAGTACTGTTAGCGTGAAACAGATCTGACTATGGAAAAACATTGCTAACAATGAAACAGATTTGGCTATGAAATTATAGTGATAGCGGGCAACAGATGTCACCACATAAATAGCGTTTGGAAAAGAAACAGATGTCGTTGGTCAACTCAGATGTCAACGCAACTAGGTTGGTCAACTCAGATGTCAACTCAGATGTCAACGCAACTAGGTTGGTCAACTCAGATGTCAATGAATAATCGTAATCGACTCAGCAGTGAAGTGATAAATAATGTGAAATCTGAAAAAACTCAGATGTGTAGCGAAAACACGAATCTGAAATGAAAACTTCTGATTTATACGAAATTTAGTCGCTAACATAGGAAACAAAGTCTGAATAAGAATTTGGTGCTGTAACATCACGAACGACATCTACGATACTAGTTCTGCCTATAAAACCAGACTTAGTTTCTGATTCGACTAGCATCTCCGATCACATAGAGTCAAGTTCAGATGTTACCATTCACTAGAAAGAAGAACATTCATGAACATATATGACTCAAATCTGAACTCCTCAGTACTTTTAAACATCCTCAATCTTTCTTAAAACATTCTAGAAAACTTTGGAAGCAGAAAAATATATTTGAACCCAATATTTCTTTTCTTGATCATTCGTAAATCTTCGTAAACATAAATTTAAACATAACTTAAACATACAGGCAAGCAGATCCATAAAATGAGGAAAATCAATATATGCTTCAAATGATGTAGCAAAGGATCAGCTTTTACTTGCCTTTGAACTGAGCTTTACAATGGCAGTTGATTCCTACAGAGTTTCTCCTCCTTAAGCAATCACAACGAGCTTCTTTGGAAATATTTTAGAGAACATAAAAGAGTTTTTTTGTAAGTGAAAATAAACTTTACCTTCAAAACAAGTATTTGTATGGGAGGGATTAGTGGCAGGTGAGGTGTAATCATCAAGCATGACACACCTTACCTAAAGTTATGAATTTTAGTAAAATTTCTCTCTCAATATTTTAGTTTGCAAATCTTCCAAATACTTTTTAAAAGAAACCATTTTGTTTTCCTTAAAATGATTTTCAACAGATTTCTAAAATCTGCTCGTGTATTGCGCTTGGAGTGACATCTGCTGGAACTTCCTGCGTCGTACATCACCTTAAGCAATCACAACGAGCTTCTTTGGAAATATTTTAGAGAACATAAAAGAGTTTTTTTGTAAGTGAAAATAAACTTTACCTTCAAAACAAGTATTTGTATGGGAGGGATTAGTGGCAGGTGAGGTGTAATCATCAAGCATGACACACCTTACCTAAAGTTATGAATTTTAGTAAAATTTCTCTCTCAATATTTTAGTTTGCAAATCTTCCAAATACTTTTTAAAAGAAACCATTTTGTTTTCCTTAAAATGATTTTCAACAGATTTCTAAAATCTGCTCGTGTATTGCGCTTGGAGTGACATCTGCTGGAACTTCCTGCGTCGTACATCATTTCTGAAATCAGTAAAATCAGCTTTCATAAAATAGCTTATGGTAAAATTAAATTGGTATTTTGACCCTTGAAATAAATAAGATTCATATATATGGTCCTATGGATTTTGGGGTGTTACAATTCTACCCTCCTTATTGAAATTTCGTCCTAGAAATTTACTTACCAAACAGATATGGGTAAAGGTTAAGCATATTAGCTTCTGTCTCCCACGTAGCTTCTCGCTCAGATTGGTTAGACCATTGTATCTTAACCATAGGAATACTACGGTTTCTTAACTTTCTAACTTCTCGAAGAAGAATCCTCTCTGGTCTCTCTTCGTAACTCAAATCTGGTGCTAACTGGATTGGCCCATGGCTTAGCACATGCGAAGGGTTAGAGATATACTTCCTCAAAGCTGATACATGAAAAACGCTATGCACTGCTGACAGCTGCGGGGGCAGTGCTAAACGATAAGCTAGCATTCCTATTCTTTCTAAAATCTCATATGGTCCAATATATCTTGGAATCAGCTTTTCCTTTCTTCCAAAAACGCATTACTCCTTTCATTGGAGCAATTCTCAAAAATACATGATCGCCGATTTCGAAACTCAGCTCTCTTCTCCTATTATCTGCGTAACTCTTCTACCGACTTTGAGCAGCTTTCATTTGTTCTCTTATCTTTCTAACAGCTTCTGCTGTTTTCTCCACTACATCTGGTCCTAAATCATCTTTCTCACCAACTTCATCCCAGTGAAGAGGTGTTCTACATTTGCGGCCATAGAGAGCTTCATATGGAGCCATCTGGATAGACGCTTGGAAACTGTTATTGTATGAAAATTCTACCAATGGTAACTTTAAATCCCAACCTTCTGAAAAATCCACAATACATGCTCTGAGCAAATCTTCTAAAATCTAAATCACTCTTTCAGATTGTCCATCTGTCTGGGGGTGAAAGGCTGTGCTAAAGGTCAGCTTCGTATCCAAAGCT
This sequence comes from Dorcoceras hygrometricum, assembly GCA_001598015.1. Lineage (NCBI taxonomy): Eukaryota > Viridiplantae > Streptophyta > Magnoliopsida > Lamiales > Gesneriaceae > Dorcoceras > Dorcoceras hygrometricum. The sequence goes on along the minus strand of KV000473.1, from coordinate 35,579 downwards.
CTATGCAAACTTTTCCAGAAAGCTGATGTGAACTTCGGATCTCTATCTGATACTATGGAAACTGGAACACCATGCCACCTCACTATTTCCTTTACATACAAATCTGCATAGCTGCTCACATCGTATGTTGTCTTAGCTGGTAAGAAGTGAGCAGACTTAGTGAGTCTGTCTATTATAACCCAAATAGAATTGTATCTTGAACAGTATTGGGTAGACCAACTACAAAGTCCATCGCTATACACTCCCATTTCCATTCTGGAATAGGCAGTGGCTTCAATAATCCTGCTGGTCTTTGGTGTTCAACTTTCACCAATTGACAAGTCAAACACTCAAAGACAAATCTAGCAATGTCTTGCTTCATTCCTGGCCACCAATACAACTTCTGGAGGTCCTTGTACATCTTAGTACTCCCCGGATGTACAGTGTATGGGGCTGTGTGGGCCTCCGTCATCAAATCTGATCTCAAAGTGTCCACTTGGGGCACCCAGATCCTGTCGTGAAATCTGATTATTCCTCCTTCAGAAAAGTAAAGGTTGCTGCCTCTCTCTCTATCTTGTTTAACCCACTTATGAAGTTGCTCATCCTTTGGTTGTCTCTCACGAATCTGATCTATCAGATTTGACCTTATGGAGAGATCTGCCAAAACCATAGTACTACCACTGGGCACTACTTCTATTCCAGACTTCTCAATATCATAAGCCAATGGTCTCTGGACATAGAGCTGGGCTAAACCAACAGACTTCCTACTTAGAGCATCAGCAACCACGTTGGCCTTCCCTGGATGATAGCTTATTATACAATCGTAATCCTTTACCAGCTCTAACCATATCCTCTGCCTCATATTAAATTCCTTCTAGGTGAAGAAGTACTTGAGGCTCTTATGGTCAGTGAATATTTCACACTTCTCCCAATAGAGATAATTTCTCCAAATATCAAGGGCAAAGACTACAGCTGCCAGCTCTAAGTCAGGCATAGGATAATTCTTCTCATGATCCTTAAGTTGTCTGGAAGCATAGGAAATAACTCTACGGTCCTACATCAGTACAACACCTAAGCCCAGTTTAGACGCATCTGTATAGAGGACAAACTTTCCTTGATCGGATGGCATGGTTAGCACAGGGGCTTCTATCAGCGCTTGCTTCAACTTGTCAAAGCTGATTTGACATACAGGAGTCCATTCATACTTAACCTGCTTTCTTGTTAGCGAGGTCAAAGGAACTGCTATCTTGGAAAATCCTTGAATAAATCGCCTATAATATCCGGCTAAACCCAATAAACTCCTAATCTCTAAAACAGATCTTGGTACTGGCCAGTCACGAACAGCTTCTACCTTAGCTGGGTCAACTTCTAATCCATCCTTAGATATAATATGACCTAAGAATGCTACTTTCTCCAACCAGAAGTCACACTTGCTAAATTTAGCAAACAACTGCTTATTCTTAAAAACTTGAAGTACTGTCCTTAAATGGTCGACATGCTCAAATCTGGTCTTAGAATACACTAAGATGTCATCTATGAATACAACTACGAGTTGGTCCAGAAATGGTTGGAAAACTCTATTCATTAAATCCATGAAAGCTGATGGAGCATTCGTAAGTACAAAAGGCATTACTAAGAACTCATAGTGACCATAACGAGTTTTGAAGGCTATCTTAAAGATATCTGATGCCTTAATCTGTAACTGGTGGTAACCAGACCTTAAATCAATCTTAGAAAAGACTACTGATCCTTTCAACTGGTCAAAAAGATCCTCAATTCTAGGAAGGGGATATTTATTCTTAATGGTCAGCTTATTCAGCTCTCTATAATCTATACACAATCTCAGACTTCCATATTTCTTCTTAACAAAAAGAACCGGGGCTCCCCAGGGGGACGAGCTCGGTCTAATAAATCCATTATCTAACAGTTCTTGTATCTGTTCCTTTAGTTCCTTCATCTCTGATGGAGCTAAACGGTAGGGTGGTCTGGAAACTGGAGCTGCTCCTGAACTAAGTCAATTGAAAATTCCAATTCCCTATCTGGTGGTAGTCCATGTATATCCTCTGGAAAAACCTCGGGAAACTCACTTACTACCTCTACATCTGAAAGTTGGGGCTTACTGGTCGTTGCTAAGGAAGACAAGCTTGTAAAAAATCCTACCCCTCCTTTCCTCAAACAGCGTTGAGCCATAAGAGCTGATATAATACGGGGAATCCTCCAAACATGATTAGCTTCAAACTTAAATGGATCCCCTATGGGTGGATTAACCACTACTGTTCGAAGTCTAAAGTCTATCACTACTCCATACTTAGTCAGCCAGTCTATTCCCAAAATCATATCGAACTCAGGAATTGGTAACACAATTAAATTGGAAGTAATCAAGTGCCCTTGGAGTCTAAGTTCTAAACCTCGAAACAAGTCATGGGATACTAACTCTTCTCCCGAAGGTACAATTACACAAAAGCCTATAGATACTTGGTCAGGCTTAACGGGTAACTTCTTAGAAAACTTGGCTGCTATAAAGGAGTGAGTAGCTCCTGAATCTATCAAAGCCATAGAAGGCAATCCATCAATCATAATCTTACCCATGACTACTGTCGAGTCTGTGTTGGCTTGATCAGCTGTCATCACGTAGGCTCTACTGGTCACCAGTTGCCTTGACTTTGGGCAATTCTTCATGATATGCTCTGGCAACCCACATCTGTAGCAGACATTCTGTCCAAGTCTGCATTGACCAGGGTGGATCTTCTGACACTTAGGACACACTGGTCTGTTGTTGCCAGCTGGTACTGCACTAATGGGTTGAATCGGTAGAGGTTCTGCTTCTGAGGCCTTTGCTGATTCTTATGTTGATTCTTGAAGGGCCTCTGATCTTTCTGCTGAAAGGCCTGCCTCTTCTGCTGCCTTTATTCATCAACATCCTTCTAGTCTCTTTCAATTCGCAGGGCTCTATCCACTGTCTTGGGCACCGATAGCCTAATGTTCATCTTGAACATAGGCTTCAATCCTTCCACAAAATGACTTAACTTCTCTTCTGGGTCATTAACTATCAAAGGCACAAAGTAACACCCTCTTTCAAATGCCCGTACATACTCCTGTACAGTCATGCTCCCCTGTTTCAGGGTCAGAAACTCCTTCTTAAATTCAGACCTCTTGTCTGTCGTGAAGTATTGCTCAAAGAATACTTGTTTGAAATCTGCCCAAGTAAGATTCAACAAATCCACAGACAGCTTAGCTCCTTCCCACCAAATCATGGCGTCATCTCTTAACATATAAATAGCACACCTAGGCCTATCTAAATCTGGCATCTGGAGGTAATCAAAGATAACCTCCATTGATTTGATCCAACTTTCTGCAACTAATGGGTCCGTTGTACCACTAAACTCCTTCGGCTTCTGTATTCTGAACTTTTCTTGAGGATCATCATGGCTTGGTCCTCTACTGCTAGAAGATTGGCCATTACCTCTGCCGGTTTGCTCTACCAGCAGTCTTAGGAGTTGAGCGATACTAGCATTACTATCAGGGCTGGTTTCTTCTAAGGGATTACCTCTTCTACCTCTTCCTATTCCTGACATCTTATAATCTATAGCCCGTAATCCACCACATATAATTATCAGAACATGCTAAAAATTTAAAGACAATGCTCTGAAAAATAAACTCACAGCTTTGGAGAAACGGTCGATGAAATCTGATCCAACTGACAGTGCATGTGTTTATCTCAGGAACATTTCTTTGACACCATGTTGTGACGCCCGAACCCACGGGGTCATGGATTTGGGGTGAAATAAAATTTTAAAATAAAAAGAAGGGCTGAATGACAATTTGTTATAAGCTGTATTTCTTATAACTTAGAAAAATTACGAACACAAACACAAATCTGACATACACACATTCGGCGCCTAGTACTGAAAATTTGTGGAAAACAGATTTCATATATATACTGCAAATGCGATGTTACAACATCTGAAATTCTATATGAATTTACTACTGTTGCAATAGATCTAATACAGATGTCTAGGATAAAAGACAGCAACATCTAAGACACGGAAAATGATTTCCATAGATAAACACTTCACCACCCAGCTGTCTCAGCTTCCACCTTCCGCTTGTCCCTTAACTGTCTCACCTGCACCAATTTAAAAGCTAATGAGCCTAGTGGCTTAGCAAGTAAAATCTGAGTAATAACAAAGTTATTTAACGCAGGCAGACATCTGAACATTTACATAACCGAGTTTAAAGGAACTTCATTTAAAAGTAAACATTCTTTCGTAAACTTTCTTAAAACATTCTTTCATAGCTTTCTTAAAACATTCTTTCATAGCTTGGATGCGGGGACAATAACCCAGATCCCTTCATTTAATTTCTTGTAATTTATGATTTATGGCTTAGAAGCTCTCCTTAGGTCGTTGTGCACTTGATCAAATGACTTCTGATATCATTTTTAGCATATAGCTCATTGGAAGGGGCAATTGACATCTGGACAACTGCTCACCATTCCTTTATGAAAGGGCAACTGACATCTGGACAGCTGCTCACCCTTCCGTTATGACCGTCTGTTATCTTTGCCATAAATCCTTAAAAATAAACTTTTATTCCTTTAAACTCTTATCTTTTGAAATCTTCTTTGAAAATCATCAGGGTTCACTTATTTTAAAACTCGCTTCCCATTTTAAAAACTTACCGAGTATCAGATTTGACTACTGGAAAATGATCGCTGAAATGAGAACAGATTTATCTAAAGGAAACTGTACTGGAAAGCAAAACAGATTTCTATTGTGAACAGATTCCTCATGTGGAGCGTAATGTTGAACATATGTGACAACAAGGAACAGTACTGTTAGCGTGAAACAGATCGGACTATGGAAAAACATTGCTAACAATGAAACAGATTTGGCTATGAAATTATAGTGCTAGCGGGCAAAAAATGTCACCACAGAATAGTGTTTGGAAAAGAAACAGATTCGTTGGTCAACTCAGATGTCAACGCAACTAGGTTGGTCAACTCAGATGTCAACGGAACTAGGTTGGTCAACTCAAATGTTAATGAATAATCGTAATCGACTCAGCAGTGAAGTGATAAATAATGTGAAATCTGACCAAACTCAGATGTGTTGCGAAAACACGAATCTGAAATGAAAACTTCTGATTTAAATACGAAATTTAGTCGCTAACATAGGAAACAAAATCTGAATAAGAACTTGGTGCTGCAACATCATGAACGACATCTACGATATCAGTTCTGCCTATCAAACCAGACTTAGTTTCTGATTCGACTATCATCTCCGATCACATAGTGTCATGTTCAGATGTTACCATTCACTAGAAAGAAGAACATTCATGAACATATGTTACTCAATCTGAACTCCTCAGTACTTTTAAACATCCTCAATCTTTCTTAAAACATTCTAGAAAACTTTGGAAGCAGAAAACATATATTTGAACCCAATATTTCTTTTCTTGATCATTCGTAAATCTTCTTAAACATAAACTTAAACATAACTTAAACATACAGGAAAGCAGATCCATAAAATGAGGAAAATCAATATATGCTTCAAATGGTGTAGCAAAGGATCAGCTTTTACTTGCCTTTGAACTGAGCTTTACAACTGCAGTTGATTCCTGCAGAGTTCCACCTCCTTAAGCAATCACAACGAGTTTCTTTGAAAATATTTGAGAGAACATAAAAGAGTTTTCTTTGTAAGTGAAAATAAATTTTCCTTCAAAACAAGTATTTGTATGGGAGGGATTAGTGGCAGGTGAGGTGTAATCATCAAGCATGACACACCTTACCTAAAGTTATGAATTTTAGTAAAATTTTCCTCTCAATATTTTAGTTTGCAAATCTTCCAAATACTTTTGTAAAGTAACCATTTTGTTTTCCTTAAAATTATTTTCAAAAGATTTATAAAATCTGCTCGTGTATTGTGCTTGGAGTGACATCTGCTGGAACTTTTTGCGTCGTACATCATTTCTGAAATCAGTAAAATAAGCTTTCATAAAATAGCTTATGCTAACATTTAAATTGGCATTTTGACCATTGAAATAAATAAGATTCATATACATGGTCCTATGGATTTTGGGGCGTTACGGTGTTCTTGAATATTAATGCACCGAGATACAGATTGAGTTAGGAGTTAAAATCATGCGAAAACAAATCAAACTGAACTCTTATATTCGAAAGCCTTTAAACAATTTTAAGCGTAATAAAAAAATAGGCAATGCGTGAATGTAAATGCAGTAAACAGTAAAGAAATACGCTGTGATTTGTTTATGGAAGTGCGGAGCTGAATCTCCTACGTCTCCCATTCTTCCGCAATCGCGAAAGGTCCAATAGAAGGCCTTGATTGCAGCGACCCACGCTACAACCCACTCCTACGACCAGCAGCCGTAAGAACTCCTAGCAACCACCACCGCACATTAAGCCCGCAGGCTGTGTGTCTAACATCACTTTTTTTATGCCTCAGTCAGAAAGGCTACACACAATTCTTTAACGTCTCAGTGCGAAAGACAACTATACTTGTTTAACGTCTCTGTCCAAAGACTATAATAGAGAGTTTTGAATAGGATTCACTCAGCTAATATAATTAGATCTCTCAAATATGTGTGAGTGAATCGTGTGTGAGATTACAGTGTATGTATAATCTCTCAAAGATGAAATCTCACACACTGGGAAGTGCTCTTGTCCGATCTGGTTTCACCAATGTCTTCCCAGAGCTTGTGTTGTGCATTATTTTGTTGTTACATTTTTGGTTCGCACAACACTTCGCTCTTCTTGCACTTTGTTTGTTTTCGTGCGCCTTACTCTCTCTTTGTTCGCACATCCTCTGCTTGTGCTCCGCTCTTCGTTATTTATAGCCTGACGTGGAGATTAATCCATTGGACACAAAGATGTAGACGTTGAAAAGTCTTCTGACACCGCTGTACTTTGCGTCCTTTGTCCATAAATGCAGTGCAAGCTTTTCTTCATTTTAAGCACATGAGCACTGTACTTTGAGAAGACAATACAAGCAAGTCGATTTGAATACTGAACAACATTTTTCGTATAGTCTTGTATTCAAATCGCTTTGTTTGTAGATTTGCTAGCATCTGTTATGCTATCTGAGTTTGTTTGACCTTAACCAGCTTGCCAGCTTTTTTCCATTCTGGTTTGTACTGAGCTGGTCTTATTTTCGAGCTGGTTGCTTCATCGAGCTGTTCAACGCTCTCTTATTCTCCTCTCGTTTGCAATCGCTCTTGAGCAACTTTTCTGATTTGCTCTTGTCATCTGCTCTTGAGCCGTTCGAAACTTCATCTCTCTGCACTTGAACTCTACTCTTCTTATTACTCTGCGCTTGATCTTAGTGCTGCTCCTACTTCATGCTGGTGAACCAGCTTGGTGTTCCCTGCATTATGGAGGTAAACTACTGAACCATCTTGGGCATCCCCTTACTGTTCCCGCTTGATATCTTCGACAAATCCAGGTTAGGCGTCCCCTCACTGTTCCAGTTTGAATATCTTCATGTATACTTCAGACTAATCAAGATGCGCATTTAACGTAGAGTGTTAGTACAATAATAGCAGATTTTGTGTGGATCAAAACTTAGATTCTGATCTGTATAAAAGATCCAACAATCTCTCCCTTTTTGATTTACACAAAATATGAATAAACATATGCAGGTATGTTTATGCTTTAAATATATTTCTCCCCCTTTTTGTGGGAATCAAAAAGGTTTTGAAATCAACTCTCCCACTTAATACTTAAAACAAAACTCCCCCTAAACAGAGCACGGGGTTATTTTATTTTGAAAACAAAAGCATCTTTCGAGGGATGACATTTTAAGAAAACAAGTGCATGAGATTTTGAAGACAGAATCTATGCTACTCAAAGATTCTCATTTATTCAGACCAGATGAGAAATGGAAGATTCAATTACAGAATCTCTTCCATTTTCCCCTAGGGCTTAGCCTCGCCAGCCCTAGAGATCTTGGCGTCCACAGACCTCGCGCAATCTGTCAGCTCGTCGGAACAGATATTGCTGCACTTTCCTTTCGAGAAATTGTTCTGCAATTCCTCCCCCTATCCATATAGAATGAGTTTTGAAAGCTTTAAAAGATTTTGTAGCATAGACCAGCTTTCGAAAGACTATCAGAGCAAACAGAGTTTTAAAATGTTTAAAAATTTTCAAAAAGAAAGCACTATTCTGCTCAGATACCAATTTTTGGTCCCGTTACACGGGGTACCAGATCGCAAAAGCGCTCTGATACCAATTGTTGGGATCGAAAAACTGGGGGTGTTCATGAGCTCTGCCACAACTCACGTAGGCTCTCACACAGCCTAAACACCAAACCCGTAAGTCACGTGCATTTTAAAAACTTAGGAGTTGAAAAACCAGCACGCAACTACGAAACTAGATAGACGTCAAGCTGGACCAACAGCTCTGTGAGTTGGTCCGGATTACCAGCAGCTCTACGAGCTGGTTAAACACAAACGATCTGGTTCCTCAAATCTTGAGCTGCAATAGCTCAGTGTTCTTGAATTTTTATGCACCAAGATACAGATTGAGTTATGAGTTAAAATCATGTGGAAACAACTCAAACTGAACTTTTATATTCGAAAGCCTTTAAACAGTTTTAAGCGTAATAAAAAAAATAGGCAATGCGTGAATGTAAATGCAGTAAACAGTAAAGAAATACGCTGTGATTTGTTTATGGAAGTGCGGAGCTGAATCTCCTACGTCTCCCATTCTTCCGCAATCGCGAAAGGTCCAATAGAAGGCTTTGATTGCAGCGACCCACGCTACAACCCACTCCTAAGACCAGCAGCCGTAAGAACTCCTAGCAACCACCACCGCACACTAAGCCCGCAGGTTGTGTGTCTAACATCACTTCTTTTATGCCTCAGTCAGAAAGGCTACACACACTTCTTTAACGTCTCAGTGTGAAAGACAACTATACTTGTTTAACGCCTCTGTCCAAAGACTATAATGGAGAGTTTTGAATATGATTCACTCAGCTAATATAATTAGCTCTCTCAAATGAGTGAGTGAATCGTGTGTGAGATTACAGTGTATGTATAATCTCTCAAAGATGAAATCTCACACACTGGGAAGTGCTCTTGTCCGAGCTGGTTTCACCAATGTCTTCCCAGAGCTTGTGTTGTGCATTCTTTTGTTGTTACATTTTTGGTTCGCACAACACTTCGCTCTTCTTGCGCTTCGTTTGTTTTCGTGCGCCTTACTCTCTCTTTGTTCGCACATCCTCTGCTTGTGCTCCGCTCTTCGTTATTTATAGACTGACGCGGAGATTAATCCGTTGGACACAAAGATGTAGACGTTGAAAAGTCTTCTGACACCGCTGTACTTTGCGTCCTTTGTCCATAAATGCAGTGCAAGCTTTTCTTCATTTTAAGCACGTGAGCACTGTACTTTGAGAAGACAATACAAGCAAGTCGATTTGAATACAACATTTGTCGTATAGTCTTGTATTCAAATCGCTTTGCTTGTAGATTTTCTAGCATATGTTATGCTATCTGAGTTGGTTTGACCTTAACCAGCTTTCCAGCTTTTTTCCATTCTGGTTTGTACTGAGTTGGTCTTATTTTCGAGCTGGTTGCTTCATCGAGCTGTTCAACACTCTCTTATTCTCCTCTCGTTTGCAATCGCTCTTGAGCAACTTTTCTGATTTGCTCTTGTCATCTGCTCTTGAGCTGATCTTCATCATCTTGTCCAGCTGGTTTGACCTTAACCAGCTGGTATCTAATCTGCCCTCTATATCTGGGAAGACTCTTCATTTGAGCTGTTCTCCAAGCTAGTTTGCTTCAGAGTTCTTCTGGATGAATGCTGAGCTATGGCAGTGTGCCCATCCAGCTCGCATCTTTCCATCCTAGCTTGGCTCAATTGAGACTGATCGAGTTCCATCGGCATACAGATTCTTCCTCATCTCCATCTACGGTGGTCACCTCAAGCTTGTTTAGACTCTTATTAAAACATCTCGGCTCTGCACTTGAACACCACGCCTGTACGCTGCACTTGATCTGCACTTGAGCCATTCTGAACTTCATCTCTCTGCGCTTGAACTCTGCTCTTCTTATTACTCTGCGCTTGATCTTAGTGCTGCTCCTGCTTCATGCTGGTAAACCATCATGGTGTTCCCTGTATTCTGGAGGTAAACTACTGAACCATCTTGGGCATCCCCTTACTGTCCAGCTTGATATCTTCGACCAATCCAGCTCAGGCGTCCCCTCACTGTTCCAGTTTGGATATCTTCATGTCTACTTCAGACTAATCAAATGCGCATTTAACGTAGAGTGTTAGTACAATAATATCAGATTTTGTATGGATCAAAACTTAGATTCTGATCTGTATAACAGATCCAACAATCTCCCCCTTTTTGATTTACAAAAAATCAGAATAAACATATGCAGGTATGTTTATGCTTCAAATATATTTCTCCCCCTTTTTGTGGGAATCAAAAAGGTTTCGAAATCAACTATCCCACTTAATATTTAAAACAAAACTCCCCCTAAACAGAGCACGGGGTTATTTTATTTTGAAAACAAAAGCATCATTCGAGGGATGACATTTTAAGAAAACAAGTGCATGAGATTTTGAAGACAGAATCTATGCTACTCAAAGATTCTCATTTATTCAGACCAGAGGAGCAATAGAAGATTCAATTTACAGAATCTCTTCCATTTTTCCCTAGGGCTTAGTGTAAGGACCCACCCAGCTCTTTACTGTGGAGACCCTGGAGGGTGAACCCATACTCATAGGACTACCCACACCCCTGGAAGTGTGGTTAAACTGCCTCCCCAGGGAATCGAACCCGGGTCACCAGGCTTATTACCCAAAGTTCACCACCGAGAGTCCGAGCAAGATGTCATTGATCCCCAAAACCCAAGAGAATCCATGTCTCCGGGCCTGTAGAATGACATCTGCTTCTTAGTTTTGCCGTGCACCATGGACCGAGGGGCCATGGAAAGGCAAAATGGTCCACGATTGATACAACGAGTTCCCCACAAATTAGATATACAGCAACAGGAAAACAAGGCTCGGCCAAGACGCTTCCTGATCTTGAACCAATTATCAAAGAGGCATGCCAGATACATTTTCGCTGCACAAGCAGAGACGAAACATATCCATACACACCAACCACCACTCACGTGTTGTTACGTACACAAATTCAGAGACACCTAGGAAAAATCATCCACCTTCCTAACCTATAGGAAGGTGAACTTTGGGTAATAAGCCTGGTGACCCGTCTTCCTCTCGCCCGGATGCACACTGTACCGACTACAATGAGCTTCATTCAAGATGGCTTCCTTCAAGTCAATCAAATTTGGAACCACCAATCTACCTCGAAATCTCAAGAATCCATCAGAAGCAACAGAAAAATCCTCAGACTGACCATTCTGAGCCTTAATCTTCAACTCATGCACATACGGATCAGTCCTCTGCGCTGATCTAATGTCTGCTACAATCTGTGGCTCAACCTGAAATGAAGAAACAACAAAATACTGATCACTCGGCTGAAAACGCCACCCAGAAGTACCCAAATCCTCATGGACTTTGGATATACTCATCGACGTAAACATCGCAGGTTGGGCTTTCATACTCAAAGCATCGGCCACTAAATTCATCCGCCCAGGCTGATACTGAATCTCACACTCAAAATCCTTCAGCAACTCCATCCAGCGGCGTTGCCTCATATTCAAATCTGACTGCGTGAAGATATATACTTCAAACTTTTGTGGTTGGTGTACACCACATATTGTTGTTGGCGCAGCGGCGGATCCGGATCCCGCGCCCGGGGTGCAGCGGAAGAATTAAAAATTTGGAGCTCGGGAACGGTCAATACACCTATATAATTAATTAAAAACATTAATAGAATGTTTTAGAATATACCTTGCTGGCGTCTAGGCGCCTGGCTCCGACCAATTCCACGAGGAAATTGGCACTTCAAAGTTGAATAGCTACGGCCTCCTAATCCGATCCACGATCGGAATATCAATTCCTTCGTCGATTTGCACTAGAAAACCGACGAAAGTTTCACGGACGGAATCTTCTCGCCGGAATGGTCGGAATAAATTCCGACGACGACGGCGGCGGCGAGGGGAGGAGAGGAAGGGAGAAAATATTAATTGAGGAGCTTTTGGTACGTCTCAAATGAATACCCCAGGGCCCCTATTTATAGATTTTCCATGGGTTTAAACCATGTTAATGGGCCCGGGTCGAGACCAGGCCCAGGTGTACATTGGTTTCAAGTCCATCGCTGTGGCTTCATCATAATCCCGATCGACGATCAGATCAGACCGATCTACACAGTTTACAAAACTGAGCATTATGATGTGAAAACAATTTTTCGAACCACCTAATCCAAAATAGCAGTTAGGCCCCTGTAAGCTTTAAGGATAGTCAAACTAGTCCAAGCTTAAGGAAATTGCATTTTCACCCTATTAAATTTTAGGAAGTCACACTTCCATCCTTCCCCCTACTATACTCAACAAATTGAGTTTAATTTTTGTACGGGAATTGAGAAACCAGTACTTGTGTGATCCTCAATGGTTCAGGGATACAGCTAGCCGTGGGTCCACAACATTTGTGACTCCGAAACCACATTTTCGGACTAACCCATCGGATCATGGTAAAGCGTCTAGCAACATCGCCCCATGATCCCCTAGGTATAACTGATAGTGTCTGCAAGAACCAGTAGGCCATGGTTAGCATACAGTACGATCCTTTCGACTCAAATATCACGATCAGATCAACGACCATTGGTAATTCGAGAGTCGATGGAGATCCAATAACCATGCATATATCTTGGAGATCAAATAGTGACATCGCATTTGTTACTGGGTAAACTCAGTTACCCAAAACACATCTAGTACTCTGGCCAGAGATTTATCACACTATTATCTCCTCAGATAGCATAAGATATCCATGCACAAGGGCAAGAGGTGAATCCTCGACAACGAAGCATCGACTCCTACATGCATCGGGACCTCACCCAACCCCGCCACCTGATGACCCCAACTGAGTCGGTAAACGGGTCAAAGTGAAGCACCTATCATGTAGAGTCTCAATGACGTTTCGAGTAATGAGGACTAATCTGTACAACCAAGACCTCGGACTTAATCCACTCGACAAATGGTAACCACTTGGAAAGTCCGAACGAGGGTAGTTCGATCCGGCGAGGCAGCGGAAGAAAAAAAATTTGGCCGGGAGACGATCAATACAATTCAATAAACAACAGGCTATGACATTCATAGGGTGTTTAGATGACTACCTTGCTGGAAACTCGTGCCTGGCTCCGACCAGTTTCTCGAGGAAACCGGCACTTCACGGTAGGCGGCGGTAGATAACGTCAATCAGGTCCACGACCGGATACGAGACTCCTTCGTCAGCCTGCACTAGAAGGCCTGACGAGATCGGCACGGACGGACCAGCGAAGGAGGCGGAGGCGGCGGCGTGCACCGGCGGCGGCGGCGGTGTGAGGTTTGAGGAGATGGGGGCGGCGCCTAGAGCTTAGGGTTAGGGTTAATAGTGTAGTGTTGTGTTATGAAGCCTAAGTCTATATTAAATAGACTTAAATGTGGACTTGGACCGGCACAACGGGCCCGGGTCCAACAGATGAACATTCAGTTCATCCCCATCATCGTGACTTCATCGTAACTCCGATCACCGATCAGATCGGACCGATCGACTCAGTTTCAAAAACTGAATACTATGATCTGAAAAACTATTTTTCAGAACCCCAGTGCAAAATGACCGTTTTGCCCCTCAACAGCGGAAATCACGATTTGACCCCTGTTGACTTTTAGGAAGTCGCACTCCCCAAAATCCTCTTCTCATGCTCAACACATTTAGCTCAGTATCCGTGCGGGAATCTCGAACCCAGTACTTGTGTGACCCTCAATGATTCAGGGATACAACTAGCCGTGGGCCCACAACCATTGCGGCTCCGGAATCACAATTCCGTACTTGCCCATCGGATCATGGTAAGAGCGTCTAGCAACATCGCCCCATGATCCCCTAGGTATCACTGCTAGTGCCTGCAAGAACCAGTTGGTTGTGGTTAGCGTACAGTACGGTCCTTTCAATCCATATATCCCGATCAGATCAACGACCATTGGTAAATCGAGAGTCGCTATAGATCCGATAGCTATGCATACATCTTGGAGATCGAATAGTGACATCGCGAGTGTAACTAGGTAAAAACATTTACTTAAAACACTTCTAGTACTCTGGCCAGAGATTTATACACTATTATCCCCTCAGATAGCATAGGATATCCACGCATGTCTGCAAGCGGTGAATCCTCGACAACGATGCATCGACTCCTACATGCATCGGGGTCTCACCCAATCCCGCCGCTTGATGACCCCAAGTGAGTCGGCAAACAAGTCAAAGTGAGACGCCTATCATGTAGAGTCTCAATGACGTTTCGAGTCGTGAGGACTAATCAGTACAACCAAGACCTCGGACTTATCCACTAGACAAATGGTAACCACTTGGAAAGTCCGAACGAGGGTAGTTCGATAGATCACCAGGTCACTATCTATCTGCATGCTCAGAACATCACAATGTTCCCTACCAATGAAACATGGTACTTCGCATAGCAGATACTAGTCTCGAGCTCGGGCGGCCTTATCCCCATTTTGACGGCCCAATTGACTAGGAACATGTTCAGAATACACAGTGACTATTAGATGTGTTTCATGATAGCCGTCATACCCACTATCACATCTAACATACACTTTAGCGTATTCTAGGTCTTTACTCAACGCAATTTTTAATCATCATACAACACAATGAAAGTAAAGAATGCCATATAAATAAATGCGAATATCATATATAAAGATTGTTTCATACAAGAGTCTATAAACCCACACGCCACAAGTTGGCTAGTTGGGCATCTACTCTAACAATATCTCACTTGCCCTAAAGCCAACTACTCATCAGACGCAGTTCCATTGTTTCGCGATGTTTTTTCAAGCAACGGTCCAGGCAAGGGATTCGTAAGTGGATCAGCAACGTTGTCCGCAGAGGCGACTCTCTCAACTGCTATGTCACCTCTAACCACAATATCCCGGATTATGTGGTATTTCCTCAGTATGTGTTTGGATCTTTGGTGAGACCTAGGCTCCTTTGCTTGCGCAACGGCACCCGTGTTGTTGCAGTACACCGGGACTGGACCAACTCCATTAGGAATGACACCCAACTCTTGGATGAAATTCCTTATCCAAACGGCCTCCTTAGCAGCAGCTGATGCTGCGATGTACTCAGCCTCAGTGGTTGAATCCGCGATGGTGTCTTGCTTGGAACTCTTCCAAGAGACAGCACCACCATTGAGCATGAATACAAATCCAGAGGTAGATTTCGAATCATCCACGTCGCACTGGAAGCTAGAATCAGTGTAGCCTACCAGTTTCAGTTCACCACCCCCATAGACCATGAACATATTCTTAGTCCTTCGCAAGTACTTAAGAATATCCTTCACGGCCTTCCAATGCAATTGGCCGGGGTTGGCCTGGTAGCGGCTCGTGACACTCAGAGCATATGCGACATCCGGTCTAGTCGAGATCATGCCATACATAATGCTACCTATTGCCGAGGCATATGGCACACGTGTCATACTCTCTATCTCCTCATCAGTCTTTGGACACATAGACTTAGATAGAGTGACCCCGTGGCACATAGGTAGGTGTCCACTCTTGGACTCTTCCATAGAGAACATCTTAAGTATGGTATCGATGTAGGTAGCTTGGGTGAGTCCGAGCATCCGTTTAGATCTATCCCGATAAATCTATATTCCAAGAATATAGGATGCTTCACCCATGTCCTTCATCGAAAATCTACTAGACAACAAGACTTTAGTTGACTGCAGCATTCCTACATCATTCCCAATGAGTAGAATGTCATCAACATAAAGTACAAGGAATGTCACAGCGTTTTTAACTACCTTCTTATACACACATGGCTCCTCGGGATTCTTGATGAAACCAAATTCCTTAATTATTTCATCGAATTTCAGGTTCCAACTTCGCGATGCTTGTTTGAGACCGTAGATCGATCTCTGAAGCTTGCATACCATATGCTCGCTTCCAACAGATGTGAAACCCTTAGGCTGCGTCATATAGATCTCTTCCTTAATGTTTCCGTTAAGGAACGCAGTTTTCACATCCATTTGCCATATCTCATAGTCGTACCATGCGGCTATGGCTAACAGGATTCTACTTGACTTGAACATTGCGACTGGTGAGAAGGTTTCATCATAGTCAACACCTTGTCTTTGAGTGTAACCTTTCACGACCAGTCGTGCCTTGTAGGTTATTACCTTACCATCAGGCCCAAGTTTCCTCTTGTATACCCATTTGCACCCAATAGAAACAATTCCTTCGGGAGGGTTAACAAGAGTCCAAACTTGGTTAGCATGCATTGAGTCAAACTCAGACTGCATTGCTTCAAGCCACAAATTAGAATCAGCATCGGAAATTGCCTTCTTGAAAGTTCTTGGATCAGATCCAACAACTTGATCACCTTGATCATCTTCAAGGAGAAAATCATATCTCCCAGGAGCCCTAGGAACCCTTTCGGATCTCCTAGGTGTGACCATTTTTGGTACTGGCTCTGGAGGTGCGGGAGACTCACCTGGTACTTCGATTGGATCTCGAACCTCTTCGAGTTCTACTATTCTGCCCTTTCTATCAAGTAGAAATTCCCTTTCCATAAAGGTGGCATTCCTAGAAACAAACACTTTTGTTTCGCTGGGATAGTAGAAGTAGTATCCAATGGAACTCTTTGGATATCCAATGAAGTAGCATAAGATGGATCTCGTATCCAGCTTATCTTCCACTGTCTGCTTCACGTAAGAAGGACATCCCCAAATCCTCATGAATGAGTACTTGGGTGTTTTGCCCATCCATATCTCATATGGGGTCTTATCCACTGCCTTGGTGTGGACATTGTTCAACAACATTATC
>KV000473.1:4537-16156 GCA_001598015.1 Dorcoceras hygrometricum | reverse complement strand
AAAACATGCAACATGCGGATTCAACTAACTATATATCAACATATATAGGTATTGGGATGATCGATCGCGAGAGCTATGCGGTCCGTGGTTGCCAGCCACGGACCTGGGTCCAATCCTAGGGATAATGCAATATGCAATGCAATCCTATTACAATGCTTCCGGTTTTACAGATCTTCGGTCTTCAATATTCTTGATCGTCATTGTCCACCGTCTTCGGATGTCCTCCCACTAAATCTAGTAATTTTACATTAATTTACCATGACATACAAGATACATTTATCAAGGGGTGGGGAACAGGCCACAAACAGGCCCACTTTAAATGATAATTAAAATATTTACAAACCGAATCACAAAAACCTATCGCATACACCTAACAAATTGGGCACGGCTCTCGATCATCCCAATCATGCAATTAATCTAATTAACATGCATAAATTAAATAATACAATTATTTATCCACAAAATCATATTTTAATTATGAAATCGCATTTTATAAATAAAATCGTATTTTGTCGATAAAATCAAATTTTAATCAACAAAATCATGTTTAATTTACAAAATCATATTTCAAAATTAAAATCGTATTTTGCAATTTTAATTGTATCAAATTGGGCTTAAAACAATTCTAGGCCCAAAACTCTCAAAATTTCAAAATCGACCAAATCGGGTCCGATATCGAATATCGGCTTGAAAACTTCATGGGCTGCCCGGGACAGGCCCGAACAAAACCCTAGAAGAAATCAGCCGTCACGACATCACCGGAGCATCGCCGGAGCGGCAGCCGCCGGCGGCGGCCGCTACCACGAAAAATCTCGCGGTGGCAGCCGCACAACGCCACGCCAAAGCGCGACACACGGCCGCGCGCAACGTCGCGCGCCCATTGCCCGGCCCGCGCGCATCGTCGGCCACCGTGTAGCACAACCAGTGCGCGACGTCAATCCATCGTTGCCCGCACGCTGCTGCGAGTCGCGCAGCATATGGCGCAACCGCTTGCGCCTGACGAAGCGCATCCATAGCGCACGGCCGTAGAACACTAGCCGGCCACCAGATCGTGCAACGCGTGCGTGAAACTAGCGATGCTGGTCGGCCACTATGCGCAAGTGATGCGCGCGGGGAGGGGCGCCGCCGCAAGCGGCGGCGGTCAGCCGAAGAAAAAAAAATTTTTTTTGAGTTGATTCGATCTGAAATTCAAAGATGTTAGATACAATAAGGCACAGTTGTATTGATCAGATCCGACCCCTGGCTCTGATACCACTGTTGGGGAACCACGGCGGATCCGGATCACGCCTCCCGGCGAGGCAGCGGAAGAACAAAAATTTGGCCGGGAGACGATCAATACAATTCAAACAACAGGCTATGACATTCATAGGGTGTTTAGATGACTACCTTACTGGCAACTCGTGCCTGGCTCCGACCAGTTTCTCGAGGAAACCGGCACTTCAAGGTAGGCGGCGGAAGATAACGTCAATCAAGTCCACAACCAGATACGAGACTCCTTCGTCAGCCTGCACTAGAAGGCCTGACGAGATCGGCATGGACGGATTCTCCTCGTCGAGTTGGCCGGAACAAGTTCCGGCGAAGGAGGCGGCGGCGGCGGCGTGCACCGGCGGCGGCGGCGGCGTGAGGTTTGAGGAGAAGGGGGCGGCGCCTAGAGCTTAGGGTTAGGGTTAGGGTTAATAGTGTAGTGTTGTGTTATGAAGCCTAAGTCTATATTAAATAGACTTAGTGGTTGATTTGGACCGGCCCAACGGGCCCGGGTCCAACGGATGAACATTCAGTTCATCCTTATCACCGTGACTTCATCGTAACTCCGATCGCCGATCAGATCGGACCGATCGTCTCAGTTTCCAAAACTGAATACTATGATCTGAAAAACTATTTTTCAGAATCCCAGTGCAAAATGACCGTTTTGCCCCTCAACAGCGGAAATCACGATTTGACCCCTGTTGACTTTTAGAAAGTCGCACTCCCCAAAATCCTCTTCTCATGCTCAACACATTGAGCTCAGTATCCGTACGGGAATCTCGAACCCAGTACTTGTGTGACCCTCAATGGTTCAGGGATACAGCTAGCCGTGGGCCCACAACCATTGCGGCTCCGGAATCACAATTCCGGACTTGCCCATCGGATCATGGTAAGAGCGTCTAGCAACATCGCCCCATGATCCACTAGGTATCACTGATAGTGCCTGCAAGAACCAGTTGGTCGTGGTTAGCGTACAGTACTATCCTTTCAATCCATATATCCCGATCAGATCAACGACCATTGGTAAATCGAGAGTCGCTATAGATCCGATAGCTATGCATACATCTTGGAGATCGAATAGTGACATCACGAGTGTAACTAGGTAAACACATTTACCTAAAACACTTCTAGTACTCTGGCCAGAGATTATACACTATTATCCCCTCAGATAGCATAGGATATCCACGCATGTCTGCGAGCGGTGAATCCTCGACAACGATGCATCGACTCCTAAATGCATCGGGGTCTCACCCAATCCCGCCGCCTGAGTGAGTCGGCAAACGAGTCAAAGTGAGACGCCTATCATGTAGAGTCTCAATGACGTTTCGAGTCGTGAGGACTAATCAGTACAACCAAGAACTCGGACTTATCCACTCGACAAATGGTAACCACTTGAAAAGTCCGAACGAGGGTAGTTCGATAGATCACCAGGTCACTATCTATCTGCATTCTCAGAACATCACAATGTTCCCTTACTTCGCATCGCAGATACTAGTCTCGAGCTCGGGCGGCCTTATCCTCATTTTGACAGCCCAATTGACTAGGAACATATTCAGAATACACAGTGACTATTAGATGTGTTTCATGATAGCCGTCATACCCACTATCACATCTAACATACACTTTATCGTATTCTAGGTCTTTACTCAACGCAATTGTTAATCATCATACAACACAATGAAAGTAAAGAATGCCATATAAATAAATGCGAATATCATATATAAAGATTGTTCATACAAGAGACTATAAACCCACACGCCACAAGTTGGCTAGTTGGGCATCTACTCTAACACTGCATGCTCATAACATCACAATGTTCCCTACCAAGGAAACGTGGTACTTCACATCGCATGCGAATATCATATATAAAGATTGTTCATACAAGAGACTATAAACCCACACGCCACAAGTTGGCTAGTTGGGCATCTACTCTAACACTGCATGCTCATAACATCACAATGTTCCCTACCAAGGAAACGTGGTACTTCACATCGCAGATTCTAGTCTCAAGCTCGGGCGGCCCTTATCCACTTTTGGACGGCCCAATTGACTATGAACAGGTTCAGAATACACAGTGACTATTAGATGTGTGTCATGATAGCCATCATATCCACTATCACATCTAACATACACTATAGTGTATTAAAGATCTTTATCCAACAGTTGTAATCATAATAATGAAGATAAAGAATGCCATAAAAGAATGCGAATTTCATAAATAAAGATCATTTTGCATAGAGTCAACAAGAACCCACACGCCACAAGTTGGCTAATAGGTCACCTACTCTAACAATCTCTCACTTGCCCTAAAGCCAACTACTCATCAGACGCAGTCCCATTGCTTCGTGATGTTTTTCAAACAATGGTCCTGGCAAGGGCTTCGTAAGTGGATCAACAATGTTGTTTGCAGAGGCGACTCTCTCAACTACTATGTCACCTCTAGCCAAAATATCCCGGATTATGTGGTATTTCCTCAGTATATGTTTGGATCTTTGGTGTGACCTAGGTTCCTTTGCTTGCGCAACGGCACCTGTGTTGTCACAGTACATCGGGATTGGACCAACTCCTTAAGGGATTACGCCCAACTCTTGGACGAAATTCCTTATCCAAACCGCCTCTTTAGCAGCAGCTGATGCTGCGATGTACTCAGCCTCAATGGTTGAATCCGCGATGGTTTCTTGCTTGGAACTCTTCCAAGAGACAGCACCACCATTGAGCATGAATACGAATCCAGAGGTCGACTTCGAATCGTCCACATCGCATTGGAAGCTAGAATCAGTGTAGCCTTTCAATTTTAGTTCACCACCCCCATTGACCATGAACATATTCTTAGTCCTTTGTAAGTACTTAAGAATATCTTTCACGGCCTTCCAATGCATTTGGCCGGGATTTGCTTGGTAGTGGCTCGTGACACTCAGAGCATATGCGACATCCGGTCTAGTTGAGAGCATACCATACATAATTGAAACGTCCCTCTAACTACTACTGTTAAACCAATCATTTTAAAAGGATTTCTAATGCGGAAAAATACTGGATTAATTTTTTTTTAAAAAACAGCTAATAACTCCAATTCACGCGTGACTTTAAAAAAACTTAATATAAAGCGTAACAACCAGACAAAAAATATAAATGAATACTCGAAACGTCCTAAAAAATAAAGGTTGTATGATCTGCGCAGTAATTTAAAATCATGCTAGGTCATCAAACTCTGTCTAACTAAATAAAACACTTAAAAACAATGTATCTAGCCGATCAAAACATCACTGTCAAACTCAAGAGAAAAAACGCAGGTCGCTGGGTAAGTGCCAAGCTCGACTGCAGCCCACTCAGGAATCCTGCCCCTCGATCTCGATCTCGGCCTCATCTACATCCAACAAGCATAGTGAGTCTAAAGACTCAACAAGTACAAAACAGGGATAACGAATAATAAATAATATATGCACATGCAAATAAAATAGTCCTACTGAAAATAATTTCTTTTCTGAAATTAAAAGCATAAACATATAAATCCTCAATAAAGTTAAAACATTTGCATGCATAAAATAAATTGCTGAAACATTTTTCCTCGTTAATTCCGTTCCTCGACTGAGGTCCCTCAACCTCAAGTCACTTGATCAAGCTAATAAACACTAGTACTAGGTTGGAAAGGCACTCCAATACTCATCCGGAGCCCAGACCCGTCAGTTTGGAAACGCACTTCAGTACTTATCTGAAGCCCAGACCCGTCATTTTGATATCGCAAGCGGAACGTCTCCCGATCCCATATCCGTCATAGAAAAACCACAATCAAGTCCCATCATTCAAAATTTTATTTTCCTCATTCATGCCTCAAAATAATTCCTCAAAATTTCACAAAAAAAGTTTATTTATTAACTCATAACCTTCTGCTCATAAAACATTTTATAAAAGTCAACAATGGCATAAAATAGTCAAACATACTGAATTTATAATTTTTAGATATTTTAGACCATAATTAAATTCCGAAAATTCCATAAATCACAAAAATGCTAAAAATGCTTAAAAATAACTTGAATCAAGCTTAAAACATCAAATAAAACAAATTCATGAATTTTGGCAGCCCCTAAGACTCAAATCCCCAACTTTCCTGAAAATACCTCGAAAATACCCATTCTGCGCGACAAAACCGTAAAAATCATATAAAATTCGTTTCTTAACCAAATGACCTCAAACCTGGATCCACGTAAGCCTAACTCGACGTTCTAGACTCTGGAACAAAGAAATCTCAAAAATAGTTACATATGCGACCAGCCCGAAGTCTGCAACCATGCTTTTCGCGCACAGGGGGCAAACCAGCCTAGGTGCTGTCAATTTCTCTAAACCGACCACTTATTTCGACCAAAGGGCACTACCAGACACTAGAACAGACCCCAAAAGACCCCTGTACCTTCTCATAACCCTCTTGGACTCAACCCTTGGCCAGAAATGAACCATGCTCAACTCAAACCCTAACTACACCCTCAATGAACCACACGACGCACAGCCCCTTCACGCAGCCCCTCGTCTACCAAGGCCTCAAGGGCTCAGCCTGCTCTATCCAGGGGCCATTCCCAGCCACACCTAGACCGTTCATGCTCACCCGAAGCCAAAGGAACCGAGGAGAAACCGTGACTCTCCATCCATGACCGATCTCCCACCTACATGACTCAACTCCTTCCCACACGTCTAGATCTATGCCTTGGCTGCCAAGTTCATGAAAAGTTTATGTTAACATACAAATCATGCATCATATTCTGAATTTAAAACATCAAATCCTTTATATCTACACACACAAATTAATATTGCTTGAAAGATGCATCAAGGATGCTTTGTACTTGCCTTAAACCTTGAAAAACTTACAACCAAGATGATGCCTGTTGGGAGGAGGATGGAGGAGCACCACTAGAACACACCAAGGAGGATGCTTGAAGCTTCAAAGGATATTAGGATCTTATGTGGGTTATTTAAAATAGTTAAAGTTGTTACTCAATATAATAAAAGTGTCCACAAAAAAAAACGGATTCCTTTTCCTCCTCGAATTTTCGAAAATTAGGGGGAGTAGGTGCAAGTGTGTAAACTTGTATTGTTTTGTAGCAAAAGTGCTAATCATCTAAAAGAGTGAAATTCTCAATCCCTCATGGTTTGCAAAAATTTAGAAGTATGTCAAAAACGAAATTCCTCTCCAATGTTCACCTTCTAAAAATAGAAAGTTTCAAGGCATGGGGCATGACTTCGAGAATGAAGTTAAAAAAAATAAGGATCGCCCGCGTCTCGGTGTCCTCGTCAACTCCTTTCCAACCTTGCATCATCTACATCAAAAATCTCAAAAGAACTTGATGTCGGAATTAAATAAATCAAATAGCATAACTCATGTGAATAAATAAATAAAATAGTAAGGCATGCGATTTAGGTAGGAAAATTCCTAGGCGTTACAATTCTCTCCCCCTTAACAAGAATTTGTCCTCGAAATTCGAAAACGTACCGAAAAGATCTGGGTAGCGCTCCTTGATATCAGCCTCTACCTCCCACGTGGCCACCTCCTCGGAGTGATTCAGCCACTGGACCTTGACCATGGGAATAGTTCGGCTGCGTAGCTTCTGATCCTGCCTGCCTAATATACGAACGGCTCGCTCCTCAAAAGTCATCTGTGGCGTCAACTGCAGGGGCTCAAAGCTCAACACATGCGAAGGGTTAGGGACGTATTTCCTAAGCATGGAGATGTGGAAAACGTTATGCACGGACGCTAAGCTCGGGGGTAAAGCTACACGATAAGCTAATGTCCCCACTCTGTCGAGGATCTCGAAAGGTCCTATGTAACGGGGTGCAAGCTTGCCCTTCTTCCCAAATCTCATAGCACCCTTCATCGGAGCGACCTTCATGAAGACATTCTCTCCCACCGCAAACTCTAGGTCTCTCCTCCTCGAATCGACGTAACTCTTCTGTCGACTCTGGGCAGTCCTCATCCTCTCCCTAATCCTCATCACTGTCTCGGCCGTCTGCTGGACTATCTCAGGCCCGAACTCTGCTCGCTCTCCTACCTCATCCCAGTGAATGGGTGATCTGCACTTCCTCCCATAGAGTGCCTCATAAGGTGCCATACCGATGGAAGCCTAAAAACTGTTGTTGTAGGTGAACTCTACTAGAGATAGTTTGGCTTCCCAACTCCCTTGGAAGTCGATAGCACATGCACGAAGTAGATCCTCTAATGTCTGGTTCACCCTCTCTGTCTGCCCATCGGCCTGGGGGTGAAATGCCGTGCTGAACTGTAGCTTCGTCCCCAAAGAAGCATGCAGACTCCTCCAAAACGCTGACGTGAACCTAGTATCTCTGTCTGATACGATCGATACTGGAAACCCATGCAGCCTGACAATCTCCCGGATATACAATTCAGCGTACTGAGTCATGGTGAACGTGGTCCTCACTGGTAAGAATTGCGCTGATTTTGTGAGTCGGTCCACAATCACCCAAATGGAGTTCGATCCTCTAACTGTCCTCGGCAATCCCATGATAAAATCCATCGAGATGTTCTCCCACTTCCACTCAGGAATAGGGAGTGGCTTCAGTAACCCAGCTGGTCTCTGATGCTCGGACTTGACCTGTTGGCAAGTCAAGCACTCAGACACAAAGCGATTTATGTCGCGCTTCATGCCCGGCCACCAATACAAATGCTACAGGTCCTTATACATCTTCGTGCTCCAAGGGTGAACAGAGTAAGGTGTTGTGTGAGCCTCTCACATGATCAACTCTCTCAGTGAGTCTCCTGAAGGAACCCAAAAACGACCTCTATACTTCATGATCCCATCACTCACGGTGTATAATCTGCTGCCCTTCTCCTCATCTCTCAATCTCCACTTCTGTAATTGTTCATCGCCAGCCTGACCACTGCGGATGCGGTCCAGAAGTGTAGACTGTACTGTCAGAGTGCTCAATCTCGATGCTCTACCAGGTGTATAGATCTCTAATCCGAACTTCTGTAATGTTCATCGCCAGCCTGACCACTGCGGATGCGGTCCAGAAGTGTAGACTGTACTGTCAGAGTGCTCAATCTCGATGCTCTACCAGGTGTATAGATCTCTAATCCGAAACTCTGAATCTCTCGCTGCAGCGGTCTAGATGCTGACATGTGTGCAATAACAGCTGTCTTCCTACTCAAAGCGTCAGCCACTACATTAGCCTTCCCCGGATGATAATTGATCTCGCAGTCATAATCTTTCACCAACTCTAGCCACCTCATCTGCCTCATGTTCAGCTCCTTCTGCGTGAAAAAGTACTTCAGACTCTTGTGGTCTCTTGCATTTCTCCCCATGAAGATAATGCCTCCAAATCTTAAGTGCAAAGACAATTGCTGCTAGTTCTAAATCGTGCGTCGGATAATTCTTCTCATGTACCTTCAAATTTCGGGAGGCGTAAGCTATCACTCTATTATTCTGCATCAATACTGCACCTAGGCCTAGCTTAGACGCATTTGTGTAAAGCACATACTCCTCTTGCCCAGATGGCATGGCTAAGACTGGGGCTGATATGAGAACTTGCTTCAAGGTATCGAAGCTCTACTGGCACTCTGGACTCCAAATGTATTTGGCATTCTTCTTAGTCAACGCAGTCAAGGGCACTGCAATAGATGAAAAGCCCTTGATGAACTTCCGATAATATCCTGCCAAACCAAGGAAACTGCGGATCTCAGATGCTTTCCTCGGTACATCCCACTCTCTGACTGCCTCAACCTTAGACGAATCCACATCTACTCCATTGCTGGAAATGATGTGCCCAAGGAACGCCACTTTCTCTAGCCAGAACTCACACTTGCTGAATTTGCATATAACTGGCGCTCCCTCAGGACTCCAAGTACTGTCCTCAGATGTCGACTATGCTCCTCCCTGCTCCGAGAATAGATAAGAATATCGTCAATGAATACGATGATGAACTGATCCAGATACGGCTGAAATACGCGGTTCATGAGATCCATGAAGACCGCTGGTGCATTCGTCAACCCGAAGGACATCACCAAGAACTCGTAGTGATCGTAACGAGTCCTGAAGGCCGTCTTATGCACATCTACCTCCTTCACCTTCAACTGATGGTAGCCAGAGCGAAGGTCTATCGTAGAGAATATCGAATCTCCCTGCAACTAATCAAATAGGTCCTCCACTTTCAGCAACGGGTACTTGTTCTTGACAGTTACCGAATTCAGCTCACGGTAGTCGATACAAAGTCTCATGCTGCCGTCCTTCTTATTCACAAACAAAACTGGTGCACCCTATGGAGAGACACTGGGGCGAATGAATCCCTTATCCAGCAGATCCTGAATTTGATCCTTTAATGCCTTCATCTCAGTGGGTGCAAGACGGTACGGTGCCTTAGAGATCGGCACTGTACCAGGCAGCAACTCAATAGAAAAATCCACTTCCCGATCTGGCGGGATCCCAGAAACATCCTCGGGGAATACGTCGGCATACTCCCTAACAATCTCCACATAAAAAATATAAGGTACATCCTGTGTCGTAGTTGCTATAATGCTGGCTAAGAATGACGGGCAGCCGTCGCCGATAAGCTTCCTCGCCTGCATGAATGAAATAAGACACGGCTTCCTCATGCTCCGTGCCGCCATGAAATCCAACGCTTCCTCTCCAGGAGGTCTAAGATGTACTACTATGCACTGAAAATCAACAATAGCCTGATTCTCTGCCAGCCAGTCCATCCCGAGAATAATATCAAACTCTGGCATCGGGAACACAATCAGATTGGCACGGAAGGTCCGACCTTGCAGTATCAGCTCTAAATCCTGGATGACACTAGCCGTAGACACCACCTCTCCTGACGGAATCGTCACCAATAAACCTCCTGCAAAACTCTCCTGGGCAACATTCTTACGCCACACAAACTCCTCAGAAATAAAAGAATGAGTTGCCCCTGAATCGAATAAGGCCCTGGTTGTTGTGGATCCGGATCCGCCCCCCGGTTAGGCAGCGGAAGAACAGAAAACAGATGCCGGGAGACGATCAATACGAAAAATTCAATAACAAACTACGACATTCATAGGATGTTTAGGTGACTACCTTGCTGGCACTTGTGCCTGGCTCCAACCGTAGTTACAATAACGTCGGCTCTTCTCGGTAGATTGCGGTAGATATCGCCAATCCGGTCCACGACCAGAAACAAGACTCCTTCGTCAGCCTGCACTAGAAGGACTGACGAGATCAGCACGAATGGATTCTCCTCGTCGAAATGGCCGGAAACGATTTTTCGGCGGTGGCGGCGGCGGCGCACGGCGGGCGGCGGCGGCGGCGGCTTTTGGAGAGGGGAGGGGGCGGCGGCCAACACTAGGTTTAGGGTTAGGTTTAGAGTGTTTAGTGTATTGAAGTCTAGTCTTAACTCTATATTAAATAGAATTAAAGATGGACTTGGACCGGCCCAACGGGCCCGGGTCCAACGATGAACATTCAGTTCATCTCCACCACCGAGACTTCATAGTAACTCCGATCGCCGATTAGATCGGACCTATCGATTCAGTTTTCCAAAATTGAATAATATGATCTGAAAAACCATTTTTCAGAACCCCAGTGCAAAATGACCGTTTTGCCCTTCAACAGCGGGAAACCCCGGTTTGACCCCTGTTGACTTTTAGGAAGTCGCACTCCCCAAAATCCTCTCCTCGCGCTCAACATATTGAGCTGAGTATCCGTGCGGAATCTCGAATCTAGTACTTGTGTGACCCTCAATGGTTCAGGGATACAGCTAGCCGTGGGCCCACAACCATTGTGGCTCCGGAATCACAATTCCGGACCTGCCCAACGGATCATGGTAAAGCGTCTAGCAACATCGCCCCATGATCCCCTAGGTATCACTGATAGTGCCTGCAAGAACCAGTTTGTCGTGGTTAGCGTACAGTACGGTCCTTTCAATCCATATATCCCGATCAGATCAACGACCATTGGTAAATCGAGAGGCTATAGATCCAATAGCCATGCATACATCTTGGAGATCGAATAGTGACATCGCGAGTGTAACTAGGTAAACACATTACCTAAAACACTTCTAGTACCTCTGGCCAGAGATTTTACACTATTATCCCCTCAGATAGCATAGGATATCCACGCATGTCTGCGAGCGATGAATCCTCGACAACGATGCATCGACTCCTACATGCATCGGGGTCTCACCCAATCCCGACGCCTGGTGACCCCAAGTGAGTCGGCAAACGGGTCAAAGTGAGACGCCTACCATGTAGAGTCTCAATGACGTTTCGAGTCGTGAGGACTAAGCAGTACAACAAAGACCTCGGACTCATCCACTCGACAAATGGTAACCACTTGGAAAGTCCGAAGGAGGGTAGTTCGATAGATCACCAGGTCACTATCTATCTGCATGCTCAGAACA
>KV000472.1:44456-58495 GCA_001598015.1 Dorcoceras hygrometricum | reverse complement strand
AGGCCCGAACATAACCAAGAAGAAACCAGCCGTCACAACGCTGCCAGAGCTTCACCGGACGGCAGCCGCACGGCGGCGGCCGCCACACACGAAATTCGTGCGCAGCAGCTGCGCAACGTGGCGCCAAGCGCGACGCACGGCCGCGCGCAACGTCGCGCGCCCAGCGATCATCATAGGCCGCCTTGTAGCGCAACCAATGCATGGCGTCCAGCCATCGAGCGGCCGATCTTCGTGCGCCATCGTGCGGCAAGCGCACGGCGCAGCGGCCGAGGTGCGCGACAAGCGCGGCAAGCGCACGGCGCGGCGGCCGATCTTCATGCGCCATCGTGCGCGGCCGAGGTGATCTCCGCGCACCAAGGGCGGCGCATAGCAGCGCGCACGCTGTCCCAATGTCGCGCAACCAGTGCGCATAAAGGAAGGGCAGCGGCCGGCCAGCAGGTGGCTATTTGCGCAGCCATGCGCGCGCAATCACGCGCTAGTGTAGGGCCGCAGCGCACGGCCGGCGGCTGAGCTCCAAAAATTTTGTTTTCGTTTTTCGATCTGAAATTCAAGATTAGATACAATATGGCACAATTGTATTGATGAGATCCGAACCTTGGCTCTGATACCACTGTTGGGGAACCACGGCGGATCCGGATCATGCCTCCCGACGAGGCAGCGGAAGAACAAAATTTGGGCCGGGAGACGATCAATACAATTCAATAAACAATCATGCTATGACCATTCATAGGGTGTTTCTCGGGGTTACCTTTCTGGCAACTCGTGCCTGGCTCCGACCAGTTTCGCGAGGAAACCGGCACTTCACGGTAGGCGGTGGTAGATTACGTCAATCAGGTCCACGACCGGAGGCGAGACTCCTTCGTCAGCCTGCACTAGAAGGCCTGACGAGATCGGCGCGGATGGATTCTCCTCGTCAAGTTGGCCGGAACAAATTCCGGCGAGGCGGCGGCGTGCACCGGCGGCGGCGGCGTGAGGTTTGAGGAGAGGGGGCGGCGGCTTCTTAAGCTCTAGGGTTAGGGTTTTAGTTTTGTATTATGAGTGATTAAGTCCAAGTCTACCTTAAGTAAACTTGATGATGGACTTGGACAGGCCCAACGGGCCCGGGTCCAACGGATGAACATTCGGTTCATCCCTATCACCGTGACTTCATCGTGACTCCGATCACCGATCAAATCGAACCGATCGACTCAGTTTCCAAAATTGAATACTATGATCTGAAAACCATTTTTCAGAACCCCAGTGAAAAATAACCGTTTTGCCCCTCAACAGCGGGAAATCACGATTTGACCCCTGTTGACTTTTAGGAAGTCGCACTCCCCAAAATCCTCTTCCTATGCTCAACACATTGAGCTCAGTATCCATGTGGGAATCTCGAATCCAGTACTTGTGTGACCCTCAATGGTTCAGGGATACAGCTAGCCGTGACCCCACAACCATTGCGGCTCCGGAATCACAATTCCGGACTTGCCCATCGGATCATGGTAAGAGCGTCTAGCAACATCGCCCCATGATCCCCTAGGTATCACTGATAGTGCCTGCAAGAACCAGTTGGTCGTGGTTAGCGTACAGTACGATCCTTTCAATCCATATATCCCGATCAGATCAACGACCATTGGTAAATCGAGAGTCGCTAAAGATCCGATAGCTATGCATACATCTTGGAGATCGAATAGTGACATCGCGAGTGTAACTAGGTAAACACATTTACCTAAAACACTTCTAGTACTCTGGCCAGAGATTTATACACTATTATCCCCTCAGATAGCATAGGATATCCATGCATGTCTGCGAGCGGTAAATCCTCGACAACGATGCATCGACTCCTACATGCATCGGGGTCTCACCCAATCCCGCCGCCTGATGACCCCAAGTGAGTCAGCAAACGAGTCAAAGTGAGACGCCTATCATGCAGAGTCTCAATGACGTTTCGAGTCGTGAGGACTAATCAGTACAACCAAGACCTCGGACTTATCCACTCGATAAATGGTAACCACTTGGAAAGTCCGAACGAGGGTAGTTCGATAGATCACCAGGTCACTATCTATCTGCATGCTCAGAACATCACAATATTCCCTACCAATGAAATATGGTACTTCGCATCGCAGATACTAGTCTCGAGCTCGGGCGGCCTTATCCTCATTTTGACGGCCCAATCGACTAGGAACATGTTCAGAATACACAGTGACTATTAGATGTGTTTCATGATAGCCGTCATACCCACTATCACATCTAACATACACTTTAGTGCATTCTAGGTCTTTACTCAACACAATTGTTAATCATCATACAACACAATGAAAGTAAAGAATGCCATATAAATAAATACGAATATCATATATAAAGATTGTCATATACAAGAGTCTATAAACCCACACGCCACAAGTTGGCTAGTTGGGCATCTACTCTAACACAACAGTTGCGCCACCTGCCTGGACAACCTCGGTGGGGCTCTTTCGACCAGAAATTCTCTGCCAAATCGAGATGGAGCTTTCTGATCATTCCTCATCGTGGATTGTACCTCTTCCATGTTGACATATTTCTCGGCTTTATTAAGGAGCTCATCGAATGTTTTCGGAGGCTTCTTGACCAGGGACCTGAAGAAATCGCTCCCTCTTAAACCTTGGGTGAACGTCCCGATCAACAGATCCTGTGTAGCATATGGAAACTCAATGATGGTCCTGTTGAAATTCCATATGTTCCCGAAGGCTCCTTGATCCTTTTGCTTTATGTTGAAGATGTTCAACGTCTTCATCGATTACTTTTGCTACTGTCGAACTGGTGTAGGAACGCCTGGCTGAAGTTTCGGAAGTTTTTGATGCTCCCAGCCGGCAAGATATTGAACCATTGCTGAGCTGATCGGACCACGGTGGTCAAGAAAACCTGACATTTGATGGGGTCGGTGTACTGGTGGAGGAGGGCAGCATTTTCAAACTGAGACAAGTGTTTCTCGGGATATTCCATTCCGTCATACTCTCCTACGTTCGGGAATTTGAAGTGCTGGGGGAGCTCAGCGACCAGTACCTCAGTTGAGAAAGGGGAGAGGCGGGGCCCCGAGCCTCTTTCCTTCCTCAAGCAGGCAACTTCTTCTTGGAACATCCACAGCTTGCTGATCAGGAGGCGGATTTGCTTCATGTCAATTGGCCAGTATCTGTTCTACCGTAACAGCCACTAGCTGAGCTATTGGGCCGCGGTAAGGTTAGGGTTCTCAGGTCCCTGGGAAAGATTCTCGATGCGACTTGTTTCTCCCATTTCCTGAAGTATACTCTTTCTTGGTGGTGTTTTGTCTTTCTTCTCGTTTCCCACACACAGCGCCAATTGATCTAATCGAATTTTCTCGACCGACAAGCTACCACTACCTCAAGGAGTCGGGAGCTCTGGACATCGGGATGGAGGTGAGAAACGAGTGATCGTCGCCTTTAAAAGACCTACAACCACATACAACGGGTCAGAGGACGTCGGAAGTGTGTCCTGCGAAACCCCTCCGATGCTTTAGTCAGGTCGGGAGGTCGAGAGTAAAAAAATAGTGAATATATGTGAACTGAAGATTAGCGAATATGTCCTTGTGGAAGGGAGCATACCTTGGTATTTATAGAGGGGTTAGGTGGTTACGACTAGCCCATTATTCGGCGCGTGATACGCTGGACCTTTTTACCCGACGCATGATGCGCAGGGGCACTTCGCGTGGCAAAGATCACGCTCAGATTGACGGTTATCTTGCACGAGATTGTCTCATTGATCCTCGATAATTTTAGAACCAAGAGAGGCACAGATAGGTCATACCTCGGAGGCGTGACCCCTGCGTGGAGCATCAAGTCGAGTGGAAATATCTGGTACCTCCTCAGGTAATCCTCCCGGAGCTCTCTACGCACCTCGGCAGGAGAAGCGTACAGCTCGGTCCTCGGGTTCGAGACTCGCAGCTGTATGCTAAGTTTTCTAAGTGCGAGTTCTGGTTGGATAGAGTGGTGTTTCTGGGTCATGTGATTTTAACATATGGGATTTCTGTGGATCCCAGTAAGGTAGAAGCTGTTGTCAATTGGGAGCGTCACAGGAATGTATCGGAGATTCGTAGTTTCTTGGGTCTGGCTGGCTATTAGCGTTTTATTGAGAGATTTTCTAGTATAACTAAGCCGATGACGCAGTTGACCAAGAAGGACAAGCGTTTTGTTTGGACTGAGCAATGTGAGAGCAGTTTTCAATTGCTCAAAGAGAAGCTAACTTCTGCGCCTGTGTTAGCGTTGTGCTTTATGTGGTTTTGCTCTGATTTGTGCACGAGGCCGACTCTAATATCTTTGATAGCTAGACATTTTTCATAGCATGATATTTATCTTAGACATTACTCTTACATGAATCATATCTACATATAAGTTCTTCACAACTCATGTTAACTCATATATATATATTTTTTCTAAGGCAACTCAAATTGGTATATCAATATATTATAACATTTTATAAACCTTAATGCATAAACATACCATAAACGTGAGGAATTTAATTTCCATGGCCCGTCTTAATCCTTAGAGGTGCTTCTATATCGGAATGCCAATGATACGATGAATATGTTAATCATTAAAGTTTAACTCTGTTGGAGGCTGATTCTATTCTGTGAAGAGAACCGAAGAAGAATACTGCAGGAAAGAATAAATGAAGAAATGGGACATTTATACTTAGCATGTAAAAAATGCAGTACATATACACGCACACTTGGAGGTAGTTAGAAGCGGCTTAAAAGCTCTAACTGGAAGTATAAGTGCATACATATATATCGTTGTTGTAATCGAGAAAATGCAATCAATCTGTTGTAAACTCTCTCTCGCTTCAGCATTAATAAAATTCCTATCTTTCGGCCACGGCGGATGTAGGTTCACCAAGAACCGAACCACGTAAAGCTGTGTCATTGTTTTCTTTCTGATTATTCGTAATTCAATTAGCAAGGAAAGGATGTGTGAATGAGTTTCGAGTGATCAGTGTGCATCGTTCTCGATCCGAAAGTCCATTTTCTTTAAACCATCATCTTGAAGAAGACAGAACAAGAATACATCAGCTTCTCATCAAACTCATCAGGACAAATGAAGCTAAACATATCCAACGTGGTATAACCTTTTTTGTCGCATTGATATGTAATAGTCTATTGAAATACTATCTGGATTAGGTTGGATTTGGATTATCATGCATATGATTTAACAAAATTAAAGTGTCGGCATTTAGATATATTTTTTTAAAAACCAACTAATAATTTTTTTATTTTCACCAATGCAAAACTATATAAAAAGAAAAGGGCAACACAAAAATTCCTTTTTAAATTGATTTTTTGGTGATGAAATGAGAGATCCGCGAAGGGGGATATATAGAGCCACGTTTAACATTTATGAATAAAAGCCACACCGGCTACACATTGGAATTTTAGAATTGAGCCAAAATTTTATTGGATCGGATTTGATCGAGCCAAATTATATCTACCAAACCTATCCAGAATTCCAAACTTTATTGGGTCGGATTAATTGAGCCAAACCAAACCTAACCAGAATTCACTTTTTATTGTATCGGATTTATATAATTGAGCCATATTTTATCATACCAAACCCACCGAGAATTTTGGTTTTGCCAATCGACAGACCTAATTATGGCCCACACAACAATCTTCCCATACATCAATACATTCATTTCTATCTAAATAACATGTGAGGTTGACTTGAATATAAATATAGTTTGTTCTGAATAAAAACTTATGAGAAATGAGTGATTTTACTGAATATTGGCATTTTTTAGAAATAAAATCATGATTTCTTACAAAAAAATATTATATCAATATATATGACACGTATTTTAGTCATCATAAAAAAAGACATTTTATTCAAAACAATCCCTCAAACCGGCTGTGCAAGAGGTATATATCTTGATATCAAGCTTTTTATATTATGTAATTTTGTTGTATTCATACCGTTGAAATCTTGGTCTATGCCTCATTTCCTATACTTGTTATCGTTTTTAATAATAATAATAATAATATGTTGCAATATCATTTTTAAAGGGGGAAAAAATCACGAAACCTGATCATTCCCCTTATTATATATGTAAGATGTAAGATGTAAGATGTAAGATGTAAGATGAAAGATGAACCACCAATTTATTCACTACATGGGTGGTGTAGGAATTTTCATTTTAGTCTATGTCATATCGAAAGATTTATGTTACTACAGTGACATAATATAAGATAAGTTACTTTTGATGATGGATTTTTTATGTGGGAAAAATGTATTTACCAAACACCATTACCAAGTCAAACTTAATCCAATTTAAACCATAAACAATACTCGTTTCCATGTTAGAATCCATTAATGGACCACATAATAGTCTTTTTTTGTGCATTAATAAAACCAAATCAAATATGTCCCGTTGATCTCACACATATTTATTCAATTTCCTTGTCCCGATCGATGGCGATCGCAGACTTCGAACTAGGAAATATACACACGACTGGTTGTCCGTAAACAATGTCAATCCTTTTCTCAGAATTGAATAATTATTTAATATTTGTAGACACATATTAACTACATGCATAAAAAAATATAGATTTTCAAATATTTTTCACACAATTTCGAAACTTTTAAAATTTTTGTGGCCTATATCTACCTATGTCCGCGGACTCCGTAATATGATCACGTAGTAATGAAGCCGACCTAGTCAACACGCCAAATCCTATTTAGACGAAGCAAATTTTCAACTCTCAACCTAATTAAGTTACAGATATCTCAAATTAAAAATATAAACAACATATATGTGGCCAAGTCCTATTAATTTAGATGAAGCAAATATTCAACTCTAAAAATTTTGGAACAGAAGGAAGCACAAGTTGACATTTTTCCTGGCTCATCCAATGACAAGAAATTCATAAATCTTGAAGAATTATTATAGCACAAAGAGAAGAAAATTTTCTCTCATAACTCAAAGGTGACATCTAAGTATACGATTAAGTCATTGTTTATATATATACAAAAACTCTTTTGTTTGGACCCAAAATTCCAAAAAAAAAAAGAAAAGAAAGAAATTTACATGTAGAGTAATCAACTGCCAGATATATATCAAACACAATCAATCGCTGAAAATTGATTTTTCCAACCAAAATTAAACACGAAAACTGGATCATATTCTCTGAAGAAATCCCTGCAGAACCACCCTTTTCTTGTGTTCATGCGAATCCAAATCAGGAATAATCGGGTGATGATCCAAAGCATTGTTGTGCTCGAGGGATTCATTGTTTTGTCTGACAAAATGAACAAAGAGAACCCATGCAAACGAACAAAGGATCGCGCAAACCTTACCCCAAATCAGCATCACCACCAGTGTCAGGGTAATCATCGCCGCCCCCACCTGGGAGTCGACTTCTCCGGCGACCACCGCCGACATTTCATCCCCGTTGGCTCCCTCTACGATGGTGGCTGCGGCCGTTTTCACCTTCTTCAGCCTTGGCTGTGGTGGCAGGGGCCATGCTGGTGGGGAGACCGAGTGTCTCAGCTTGATCGTCGGCCGGTTGCTCGAAATTTCTGACGGGATATTAATTTCCTCTCGTTTGTCTTTCTTATTCTCCCCCGTGATTATATCTTCATCAACGTTAGTCTGAAGTATACACAGTAAATATAACAACCCACAACTGTGTATATATATACGTGTGTGTGTGAATATATACATGTACACATTGATTTTACACATAGATACTCACCTTGGTATTGCCGTTGAATTGATGCGCTGCAGAGTCGGCGGTGTGGATTTCTTTAATGGACTCCGAGGTGGGAATATCAGGCTCTGCAAATATAGGCTCCTTGCTTCCGTAAACGCCACGATCAGATTTGGCAGGTGGTACTGGGCCATAGGCCAAGTTCTTTCTGTGCTGCTTCTCTGGGGAAGACAAGCCAAAACAAGCCCCAAAACCACATAATATACGACCACCGCCGCTACCGCTGCGGCTGCGGCCCGAGGTTTTTGTGCTTTTGTTTCCCTTTGTCGTAGGATGGGCAGTAAGTCCCATAGGAGATCGATCTACAGCCACATAAGCACGAATTCAAACAACAAAATGTGCCACCTAGTCATGTCTATATATATATATATATATTATATTAAGTGTGAACAATAATAGAATGGTACCTGAACACACGATTTAATTTTATTATCAGAATTATTTATTGTTTAAGATATAAAAAATGGTTAAGAATAATTTGAGACTATACCAACACACATAGTATAGTAGCAAGTGCAAATAAAAATATACTTTCTTATCGTCATTGTTTAGACTTTAGCCGGGGGCAGTGGTGACTCGGATTCTGATGTAAGAATCTTGGTTGCATAAATAATTAGGATAATAATCAAGTTGTTATATTTGCATTTTTTATTTACCATATTTCGTTCGTATCGATGTGATATAGTATGTACTCGGAAATCTTTCTAGCAATATGACTAATTACAAAATTAAATTTTATTGTAATAACAACCAATTTTGGATTTTTTGGAGGATAAAAAACCAAAATATTCTATCTAGGAAAATGGTTTTAGTTAACTATTTTTCATACATCTACTTCCGGTTCTACCGACGAGTGCTTATGAACTTTTTACCATATAATATAAATGAATAATAGGTTAACGTAATTGTTTTATTTAATTACAGTTTTTCTATCATGATGCACACCTCGTCGATACTATTTACACGGTAACCCGACACATATTTAAACTAGGAACCCATTATCCTAATAATATTTTATTAACATGTAATTAGAAATAATTAATAAACAGCGAAAAAACGAGTTAAAATTTTATGTTTTGGCCTATAAAATATTCGACATAACTTTCCCGTAAATAGGACAAACCAGCAAAATTAAATACTTAAAATAACTTCAGTAAATATAATGATAGAATCAAATGCAAATCAAGCACAATAACAACAAAATATCACAGAGCCGACGAGATTCGATAAATACATACTACAATTCTCCGCGCATTCCCCGGCACAAAGATAACTGTGAGAACCTGAAATTTCTAATATGATATTCAATTAAATTATTATTTTATCATGTATTTTATTTCACATGAATAATAAGGTCTTGAATTTCAAATTCAATTCATACAATAAATAGCCATTATGTAGCCAATTATAGCCTAAGTATGACCATAAGGTGGTGATTAATGGTAATAAAATGTGACATTTCAAAGTCTTCAACCTCTCCCATATATAACACATTTCAAAGATGAAGAAATTCATTGTATAAACATAAAAAAAAATCATGTCAAAATCGTGCAAGAGGTTGCACCATTTCGAAAACAAGAGGTTGAAGTTTTGAGCATTCCAGCAACAATCTGAAGGCCTACTGTCCGGAACCTATTTCCACTGCTCCTATTCATAAAATCCAATCTCCACCGTCCAGTAATTGCTCCTCGATGTTCTGAATACTAGATACAAATTTCATTCTGATCCAACGGTTATATTTTCGAATATCAAATTTGCAATAATGCTGCACATATTACATGTGAGGAAACTGCATCTTCTGTTTATCATGCTAAAATGATTTCGAATGACCTCTATTTCCGATCTCCATTGTTCATATTTTTCTTCGTTTTGTCTTTGCATATTGTTTCCAAATTTCATTCTAATCCAACGGTTAGAGTTTTGTAAAACTCCTTGGCCCTAATTCTGTACAGATTCCAAACGAGAAATCTGCAGCTCTTGTCCATCGCTTAGAAACAGTTACAAATTTCCTCGAAAGCAGATCTTGACCGTTCAAAAGTTATTTCATTATATTTCACATATGATGTTCAAAATTTATCCAGATCCAAAAGTTATATTTTACCAAAATGCCTTTTCAATTCTACTATACCGACTATTTATGATAAAACTAAAGCTTCGAATCACCGTCCCGATATGGATTTAAATGGCTTACAAATTCGATCTTTTCCGCACAATTTATATATTTTCCTTTTGTAAATATGCCAACCAACTTTGGACCTGATCCGACAGTTGCGTATACCGAAGACTCTTATGAGATATCGATGATTTTCATAATTATGCAACTTCAGAAAATCTCTATATTCGTGATCCTCTTCTAGTGGAAACCAGATACTGAATCAAGCACTGCCATCATATTTCTCTATTTTGAGCATTAATCGAGTAAGTGGGCTTTTTTTATGTATTCATTCTAAAATATTATATGGTATTCATGCTACATTCTGTCTTGAATTATCATTCGAGTTTTTGTTTCGTGTCCAATTCATGCTATGATCGATGCTCTGTTTTAGCACTGATACTTCTATCGTAATATGGGTCTACGGAATATTCCGCACTCTGAGTTAATGTGTGTAACTATGACCTCGACCCCTTAGAGGAGTAAAAATTAGGGACTGATCAGTAAACCATAGAAACGACGTAATTATCAGTGCTACTTGTTCTCTGTTATAAGCTCTGCTCTGTTCTGATGATCAAATTCAGTATATGAATCTGTATATGTACTTGTTATACTCGAATGGTTTCCCACACTTGCTGAGTGTTTCCCCAAACACTCACCCCTTACTTCTCCCACCCAGATAAGAACAAAGAACAGGTTGAAGAGGATGAGCAAGAGATATTCTGGGGCTGGTGAACACTTAGTATATTGTTGGTCCCTGTTTTCAAAAGGAAACTTAGCAGCCGCTGATTTAAAATGAGTGATTAAAAAATTTTCGAGCTACTAAAACACTGGAGGTGTAATACCTCTTGTTCTTGAACATCTAAAAAATCACAAGAGCACCGGAGACAGATCTGGTATGATTTAAAAATCATGCGGAAAATACCAGAACTGAATCCTAATATTTTAAAACGATTCAAACAGATTTATGTACAACATAAATCTGTTCGACTGTGCAAGTGTGGTTACTGTAAACGTAAGTGCTGAAGTAAATGCAAGTGCTGAAATCTGTTATGCATGTGAGACCTGGATTTGTTTTAAGATTTATCTGTTGATTGTATCAATTTTTGGGAGTTTTCTGCTGGTCGAATCTCTGTTTGAGGGTTGGTTTACATTTTCGGGTCTGAAATAGCATTTGGAGCAATTCTGGAAGTTTTCGTGTTTTTGAGATTTTTGAGTATCAGCTGGTTTTGTGAGCTAGCAGCTGGTCGGTGATGAATCCAGCAGAAGCGTGTTTCAGCGCGAGATTCCTGAAACGCCGTCGTTTGCGTGAAGTCTGGTTGCGCGTGTTGTGATCAGCAGGTGCTTTAGTGTTTTCGTGTAGCGAGGGCAAAACGCTGCGTTTAGTTTAGTTGGCGCGACGTCATGTGGATGTTGCGTTTGGTACCAGCTGGTGGAATTGCTTGCGTATGTCTGCTGGTTGTTCAGCAGAAGCAGATGTCAACGCGGGTCAACATTTCTGTAGCTCGAAGAGGAAAACGTCGTCGTTTCGTGTTGCGACTGGGAGTCCAGCTGCGAGTGATTTTCGCTCACTATTTATTGCTGCTGGTATTTCGCGAAGAGCTAGCGACTGGATGACGTCAGTGGAGAGACGTCGTTTGAATTAGTTGCAGCATTGTTTGTTCTTGCGACTGGATACCCAGCTACTGGTATAGTATCCTGTGCGACGTCGTTTGAGTAAGTTGGCACGACGCCGTTTTGAGAACCAGCCGTTGGTTTGTTTTGCGATTGTTTTAGCGTATTGAGAATCAGCAGTTGGTTCCTTGCGTCTGCTGTTTGTAGTGTTCCTGCTGATTTTGTCGGCGGATTGTTTTTAAGATTTCAGCAGTTGTGGGAATTATTTAAGGAAGACTTGGTCTTCGAATTTGTGATATCAGTTCCCATACTTAGAAATTTCCAGCCTTTCGTTCGTTGTTCTTCGAACCCTAGAGCATTGTTCACCGTGAGCTATTCCGGTGAATTCCCGTTGTTTTCGGTGGTTGTTTTGCTCGTGCGAGGTAGCGTTGGACTCCTCTCGAGAAGCTCTTCCATTTCGTACCAGTTTTAGAAGCTGTAATTGGCTAGTTGAGGAATGCGAAGTTGCTGCCGTTCGAGTGTTGCGTCGACCGGGTAGAACTACGTTCTGGTTTTCGGTGAGACCTTGTTCATAGCCATATTTTTAAGCTTTCTGTGTAATTGTTGAGGTATATTGAGCAGCTGGTT
The DNA here is from genome assembly GCA_001598015.1 of Dorcoceras hygrometricum. Classification (NCBI taxonomy): domain Eukaryota; kingdom Viridiplantae; phylum Streptophyta; class Magnoliopsida; order Lamiales; family Gesneriaceae; genus Dorcoceras; species Dorcoceras hygrometricum. Next base: position 46,370 of record KV000472.1, on the reverse strand, counting down.
GAGTGTGACTCCCAGCCGTGAGCTTGATTAGCAACCCGTTAGATTTATGTTGTGTATTCCGTGTGTTTAACAGGCTTTTACCAGAGTCTTCGGGATTTCTCGCAGTGTTAATTGTTGCTCAGTATAAGGTACGGATTTGAACTTATATTACAGCGAGGTTATTGCTTGGATGATTGTAGTTGCTGGTATGTGGAATGGCCGTGCCTGCTGGTTATGTCCTGTTGAGGATTCTGTATGCTATTGTGTTATTGCTGTGTTGCATAGGTGTATATGCTTGTATTCCAGCATGTTGCATACACGCATGGTATTCCTTTTTCCAGCTTTGGTAGTCTTTGTACCTTGTTGTATTGTTGTTGTTTCTTACCAAGATGTGAGGGCGAGCGGCAATACCGCACTCTCATCTCCCTGCTGGGATCGTAGCCACCATGCGCCGAGTGGTTAACTACCACAGTTCATGGGCGAGGCAACAACAGGTTGAGTTGTTTGATGCATCTGGTAAGTGGGTGTAGTGTCATGGCGAGTGGCTCACTACCACACTGTGAACACACCTCGTGGCCACTGTATGTTGTTGATGATTCTTGGAGCTATGTTTGAGTTCCTTAGCTCCCTTGTAGGTTGAGCCTTCCGTTGCTATCCGGTGTCTCATGCATAGCATCTGCATTTTATTCCTTGCTGTTTATTGCTGTTGTATTGTTGCTCTCCGTACTGGGGTTTGACCCCATGTCCCTCCGGGGCTTGGTTTGTTTCTTTGTTGCGTTGTTTTCAGGAAACCCAGGTCGTACAGCTGGTCGTGGTTTTAACCCAGCTGGTGGTGCCCCAGGAGGTGGCTAGCGTGTCCCAGTTGCATATAGCCTATTTTTATATATATGTATCAGTTAGCCAGGGGGATGCCCTGCGCTTTGTTGTTGTACCCGTAGGGGAGTCTGATACATGTTTTGAATTATGTATGCTTTATTGTTGGTTGTTTTATGAATTGGGAAACTTATTTTAAGTATCGTTGTATTTTAAATTATATGTTTAAAACCGTCGGGCCTAAAAGCAAAAATTTTACCCACTTTTGATAGCTTCCGCATGTGTTTATCTGTTGTGAGCACGAGGCCTGAAATTTTGGTATCAGAGCTTAAACTGGGATAAGCTCAATTCCTTTGATCACACTTGAGTCTAGGCACAGTGTTGCGTGTTGCATGTGCTTGACTTATGTGACTACGTGCTGCATATTTTGTGTTATATGCTTTCTATGTTGTATCTGTTCTGTTTTTCCTTACCCTGTTGAGTGTTTTAGATGCCGCCTAGACGTCGTGGTAGAGTTAGGGGGCAGTTCCAGGAATCAGGAGGACAGAACGAGGATCAGTATAGTACTCCTAGTCGTACTCTTGAGAGTAGTGGAGAAGAGGAGGCTGAGGCTCTGCCGGCTCCGGTAGAGAGAATGGATGTGGTCATAGCTCGGTTTCAGAGGATGAATCCTCCTGTCTTCAATGGCGATGAGTCGAGTGAGGATGCGGATTCGTGGCTCCATAGTGTCATACATATTTTTGATCGGGTTCAGTATGACGATTATCTCCGGTTGAGGTTGGTGACCTTGTTGTTGAGGAAGTCCGCCGAGCGTTGGTGGTGAGGTACGTCTAGTACCTTACTGGAGACTGGTGTTGGCATCACTTGGGACAGTTTCTATCGGGTCTTCAGGCAGGAGTATGTCCCCGACTCGTATGTGGCTGCCCGTGAGCGGGAGTTTGAGTTTTTGGAGCAGGGTTCGTTGACTGTGCGCGAGTATGCTCGCAAGTTTTCTGCATTGTTGGCTTATGTTCCGCATGTTGCTGGCCGGGAGAGGGCCAAGAGTACCAGGTTTGTGGAGGGCTTGAATGGAGAACTGTACCAGAGCGTTTTGACAAGCAAGCCCAAGTCGTATGCTGAGGC
>KV000472.1:3752-32263 GCA_001598015.1 Dorcoceras hygrometricum | reverse complement strand
ACTAGGAACATGTTCAGAATACACAGCGACTATTTTAGATGTGTTTCATGATAGCCGTCATACCCACTATCACATCTAACATACGCTTTAGTGCATTCTAGGTCTTTACTCAACGCAATTGTAAATCATTACACACATAATGAAAGTAAAGAATGCCATATAAGAAAATGCGAATATCATATATAAATATCTTTTGTACAAGAGTCTATAAAACCCACACGCCACAAGTTGGCTAGTTGGGCATCTACTCTAACATGAGCGCTGACGATATTCTATATGTGAATAAGAGACTTGTTGTTCCAGATGTTGTAGAGTTGAAATACCAGATTTTGAATGAAGCCCATAGAAGTAGATTCAGTGTGCATCCTGGAGGTAGAAAGATGTACAATGATCTAAAGAAGCAGTACTGGTGGAAACAAATAAAGTCTGATGTGACTGATTTTGTTTCGAAGTGCTTGACGTGCCAACAGGTAAAAGATGAAAGAAAGAAACCTGCTGGTTTATTACAGAGTATATCAGTTCCTGAATGGAAGTGGGATCACATTTCCATGGACTTACTAACGAAGCTACCGAAATCATCCCGAGATTGCGATGCTATTTGGGTAATTATCGATAGGTTGACGAAATCTGCTTGTTTTATTCCTTATCGAATGACCTATCGACATGATCAAATGACAGACCTCTATATTCGAGAAGTGGTAAGACTTCATGGTGTTGGTCAGGTTTTAAAAAGGATCAAAAGAACTAACTTAGCAGGCGCTGTTACTAAAATGGATCATTAAAAATTTTGCGCGCTGCTATCAAGAGAATGAGGTGCAATACCTATGGTTCTTGAACACTTAAAAGCAAGAGCACCGGAGACAGATCTGGTATGATTTTAAATCATGCGGAAAACACCAGAACTGAATCTTATATTTTAAAACAACTCAAACAGATTTATGTGTAACATAAATCTGTTCGAGACTTACTGTGTGTGTGCTAACTGTGTATGTGAGAATGCTAAAAATAAATGCAAGAGCTGAAAGCTTAAAGAATACAATACTCAACATATTTGTTTCTGGAAGTTCGGACCTCAATGTCCTACGTCTCCCCTTCTTCCACCTCGGAAGTTTCCACTAGAAGATTTGATCTATACAACATGTACAGACCCAATCCCGCAACCAGCAGCTGCGAGAACTCCTAGACTCTACCAGCCCACGGCTGTTCACTCAGAACTTGTTTAACGTCTCTGTTCAAAGACTACATACACAGAGTTTTACGTCATCGTGCTTGGACGGGAACTGATTGAAACTGGTTTGAGATTCATTCACTATACAAGGAAAGTGAATGAATCTCTGTGTGTGTGAGATTTTCAGTGTACCGCTCAACTCTTGAATAAATCAATCTCACACACTAGGGAAATGCTCCTAAACGAGCTGATTAGAACTCAACAGTCGACGTCGTTGTAAGCTCCTCTCAGAATAGTGGTCGACTGCTTCGTTCTACTGTTATCTTCCCTCTGTTTGTGCACTGTGCAACCAACATCCACTACAACAGCCCTCTTAACAGCCTGTCTCCAACAGCTCTACTCTCCAATGGCATTGTCTTCGTATATAAGGCCTCTGTTCCAATTCAATCCGTTGGACACAAATTCTTCCCGTTCAAATGTGTTCTTGAAAGTACCGACAGGGATTGTCCTTTGTGTCCTTTCTTTTGCAGGCCTTTTTGTCGTCTTCAACATTTGAAATAAGCTCAGCAGTTGACATCCAGCTTTGGTAATTCTTCGTAATTTGTCAACTGCTTCGCTGCTGGTTCATATCTACTACTGCTGCGACTGGTTTCTTTGCGACTGAATACTTTGCGCCTGGTTGCAACTCTTAACTACTTCTGCTTTTCTTGCGTCTGAATCCCATGTCGACTGAATATGCAATAGCACTGTAGCTCGCAACTGGATACACTATAGCTTTGCGACTGGATCCACTGTAGCTCGCGACTGGATACACTGTAGCTTTGCGACTGGATCCACTGTAGCTCGCGACTGGTACATCGTCTTGCGACTGGATGCATAGAAACAGCTGGTTCAATGTAGCTCACATCAGTATGTACTGTTGCTTGCGTCTGGATGTACTGTAGCTACCTGCTGGTTATATCATTGCAAACCATCGACTGAATCGCGAAGGCAAAACGCTGTCGTATCAACTTATTCAAATGACATCGTTTTGCTATCGCTAACTTTGAATACGCTCAACTGGTTGCACTGTAGCTTGCGACTTAATGTTCTTCTTGTACGACGTCGCTTTATCTCTTGCGTCTGGATCATCCATCGACTGGTTCTACTGTAGCTTTCTGCTGATTGTGATGTCACTGATGATATCATCATCGATGGTCCACTTAGATGTTCCAGCTGGTTCCCTTTTGATGTTCCAACTGGTCCATCTTCTTCTTTAGCGCTTGCAGCTGGTTCTTATCGTTCCAGTTGGTTCAACTTGGCCTCCGCCTGATTACGAACAACTGACTCAACTTTGGACGTCTCCATTGCTAATCCAGCTGCCGTTTACAATGATTAACCAAACCAACTGATGAACTTTATATTGTAAACCATCGACTGGACAGAGTTCTACTGCTCATCTTCTTTGCTCAATATACTTTTTCCTGTAGATATCTGCACACTTCGTAGATTTGTTAGAAACACAGTAATAAGTTTTGTGTAATTCAAAATTCAATCTGGATCTGTTGACACAGATCCATCAACCTCTCCCTTTTTGATTTACACAAAACTTTAAATAACAAATGCATGTTCTAACAATTCTCTCCCTTTTTGTGGGAATCAAAAAGAGATCGAAAGCTGGTCTTCCCGAAATTTTAAATGAAAGCTCTCCCTACACTGTCTCAACAAAAACGACGTGACAGCAGGAGTTTTAAGTTTGAAAAATAAAAACAGCTTTTGGGAAGCATCGTATGCAACAATATGTTATGATTTTGAAAAAATCGAATGAAACTGATGCAGATAGCTCAAGTTAATAAAGGCACAGACGCCACTCTCCCTGTCTTTTATAACCTAAGCTCAAATCATTTAAAAACAAATTTTAAGCATCATCTTGAATCTGCATAACAGAACATTTGAAAACTATCAGAGCATCAAAAATGTTGTTTCAAATAACAATGTGCTACTGAGTTACTTATATATTAAGGACCAGTAAACAGATAAAAGCTCAAATGTTCATTCTCCTATTTCATCCCATGTGCTTGTCACCGAGCCTCGCTCCAGGTGATCTTACAGCACAACGAAAATAGAATCTTGGCATCCGCACGGAACTCGCGCATCCCGTGACAGTTCATCAAGAGAAAACCAGTTCTATATTAAAACAAATTTTCTGGCCTTCATAAAAATAAGCTTCTCAAAACAGTTTAAAAACATTTAAAACATAGCACATGAGTTTAAAAATAAGTGCTCGTTCAAGAAAAACCCGCTCTGATACCACTTGTAGGTCCGGTTTTAAAAAGGATCAAAAGAACTAACTTAGCAGGCGCTGTTACTAAAATGGATCATTAAAAATTTTGCGCGCTGCTATCAAGAGAATGAGGTGCAATACCTCTGGTTCTTGAACACTTAAAAGCGAGAGCACCGGAGACAGATCTGGTATGATTTTAAATCATGCGGAAAACACCAAACTGAATCCTATATTTTAAAACAACTCAAACAGATTTATGTGTAACATAAATCTGTTCGAGACTTACTGTGTGTGTGCTAACTGTGTATGCGAGAATGCTAAAAATAAATGCAAGAGCTGAAAGCTTAAAGAATACAATACTCAGCATATTTGTTTCTGGAAGTTCGGACCTCAATGTTCTACGTCTCCCCTTCTTCCACCTTGGAAGGTTCCACTAGAAGATTTGATCTATACAACATGTACAGACCCAATCCCGCAACCAGCAGCTGCGAGAACTCCTAGACTCTACCAGCCCACGGCTGTTCACTCAGAACATGTTTAACGTCTCTGTTCAAAGACTACATACACAGAGTTTTACGTCATCGTGCTTGGATGGGAACTGATTGAAACTGGTTTGAGATTCATTCACTATACAAGGAAAGTGAATGAATCTCTGTGTGTGTGAGATTTTCAGTGTATCGCTCAACTCTCGAATAAATCAATCTCACACACTAGGGAAATGCTCCTAAACGAGCTGATTAGAACTCAGCAGTCGACGTCGTTGTAAGCTCCTCTCAGAATAGTGGTCGACTGCTTCATTCTACTGTTATCTTCCCTCTGTTTGTGCACTGTGCAACCAACATCCACTGCAACAGCCCTCTTAACAGCCTGTCTCCAACATCTCTACTCTCCAATGGCATTGTCTTCGTATATAAGGCCTCTGTTCCAATTCAATCCGTTGGACACAAATTCTTCCCGTTCAAATGTGTTCTTGAAAGTACAGACAGGGATTGTCCTTTGTGTCCTTTCTTTTGCAGGCCTTTTTGTCGTCTTCAACATTTGAAATAAGCTCAGCAGTTGACATCCAGCTTTGGTAATTCTTCGTAATTTGTCAACTGCTTCGCTGCTGGTTCATATCTACTACTGCTGCGACTGGTTTCTTTGCGACTGAATACTTTGCACCTGGTTGCAACTCTTCGCTACTTCTGCTTTTCTTGCGTCTGAATCCCATGTCGACTGAATATGCAATAGCACTGTAGATCGCAACTGGATACACTGTAGCTTTGCGACTGGATCCACTGTAGCTCGCGAATGGATACACTGTAGCTTTGCGACTGGATCCACTGTAGCTCGCGACTGGTACATCATCTTGCGACTGGATGCATAGCAACAGCTGGTTCAATCTACCTCACATCAGTATGTACTGTTGCTTGCGTCTGGATGTACTGTAGCTACCTATCATTGCAAACCATCTACTGAATCGTGAAGGCAAAACGCTGTCGTATCAACTTATTCAAATGACATCGTTTTGCTATCGGTAACTTTGAGTACGCTCGACTGGTTGCACTTTAGCTTGCGACTGAATGTTCTTCCTGTACGACGTCGCTTTATCTCTTGCGTCTGGATCATCCATAGACTGGTTCTACTGTAGCTTCCTGCTGATTGTGATGTCACTGCTGATATCATCATCGATGGTCCACTTAGATGTTCCAGCTGGTTCCCTTTTGATGTTCCAGCTGGTCCATCTTCTTCTTTAGCGCTTGCAGCTGGTTCTTATCGTTCCAGTCGGTTCAACTTGGCCTCCGCCTGATTACGAACAACTGACTCAACTTTGGACGTCTCCATTGCTAATCCAGCTGCCGTTTACAATGATTAACCAAACCAACTACTGAACTTTATATTGTAAACCATCGACTGGACAGACTTCTACTGCTCATCTTCTTTGCTCAATATACTTTTTCCTGTAGATATCTGCACACTTCGTAGATTTGTTAGAAACACAGTAATAAGTTTTGTGTAATTCAAAATTCAATCTGGATCTGTTGACACAGATCCATCAATCTCTCCCTTTTTGATTTACACAAAACTTTAAATAACAAATGCATGTTCTAACAATTCTCTCCCGTTTTGTGGGAATCAAAAAGATATCGAAAGCTGGTCTTCCCGAAATTTTAAATGAAAGCTCTCCCTACACTGTCTCAACAAAAACAACGTGACAGCAGGAGTTTTAAGTTTGAAAAATAAAAACTGCTTTTGGGAAGCACCGTATGCAACAGTATGCTATGATTTTGAAAAACTCGAATGAAACTGATGCAAATAGCTCAAGTTAATAAAGGCACAGACGCCACTCTCCCTGTATTTTATAACCTAAGCTCAAGCTCTCCCTACACTGTCTCAACAAAAACAACGTGACAGCAGGAGTTTTAAGTTTGAAAAATAAAAACTGCTTTTGGGAAGCACCGTATGCAACAGTATGCTATGATTTTGAAAAACTCGAATGAAACTGATGCAAATAGCTCAAGTTAATAAAGGCACAGACGCCACTCTCCCTGTATTTTATAACCTAAGCTCAAATCATTTAAAAACAAATTTTAAGCATCATCTTGAATCCGCATAACAGAACATTTGAAAACTATCAGAGCATCAAAAATGTTGTTTCAAATAACAATGTGCTACTGAGTTACTTATATATGAAGGACCAGTAAACAGATAAAAGCTTAAATGTTCATTCTCCTATTTCATCCCATGTGCTTGTCACCGAGCCTCACTCCAGGTGATCTTACAGCACAACGAAAATAGAATCTTGGCATCCGCACGGAACTCGTGCATCCCGTGACAGTTCATCAAGAGAAAACCAGTTCTATATTAAAACAAATTCTCTGGCCTTCATAAAAATAAGCTTCTCAAAACAGTTTAAAAACATTTAAAACATAGCATGAGTTTTAAAATAAGTGCTCGTTCAAGAACAACCCGCTCTGATACCACTTGTTGGTCCGGTTTTAAAAAGGATCAAAAGAACTAACTTAGCAGGCGCTGTTACTAAAATGGATCATTAAAAATTTTGCGCGCTGCTATCAAGAGAATGAGGTGCAATATCTCTGGTTCTTGAACACTTAAAAGCGAGAGCACCGGAGACAGATCTGGTATGATTTTAAATCATGCGGAAAACACCAAACTGAATCCTATATTTTAAAACAACTCAAACAGATTTATTTGTAACATAAATCTGTTCGAGACTTACTGTGTGTGTGCTAACTGTGTATGCGAGAATGCTAAAAATAAATGCAAGAGCTGAAAGCTTAAAGAATACAATACTCAGCATATTTGTTTCTGGAAGTTCGGACCTTAATGTCCTACGTCTCCCCTTCTTCCACCTCGGAAGGTTCCACTAGAAGATTTGATCTATACAACATGTACAGACCCAATCCCGCAACCAGGAGCTGCGAGAACTCCTAGACTCTACCAGTCCACGGCTGTTCACTCAGAACTTGTTTATCTGTTCAAAGACTACATACACAGAGTTTTACGTCATCGTGCTTGGACGGGAACTGATTGAAACTGGTTTGAGATTCATTCACTATACAAGGAAAGTGAATGAATCTCTGTGTGTGTGAGATTTTCAGTGTATCGCTTAACTCTCGAATAAATCAATCTCACACACTAGGGAAATGCTCCTAAATGAGCTGATTAGAACTCAGCAGTCGACGTCGTTGTAAGCTCCTCTCAGAATAGTGGTCGACTGCTTCGTTCTACTGTTATCTTTCCTCTGTTTGTGCACTGTGAAACCAACATCCACTGCAACAGCCCTCTTAACAGCCTGTCTCCAACAGCTCTACTCTCCAATGGCGGTGTCTTCGTATATAAGGCCTCTGTTCCAATTCAATCCGTTGGACACAAATTCTTCCCGTTCAAATGTGTTCTTGAAAGTACCGACAGGGATTGTCCTTTGTGTCCTTTCTTTTGCAGGCCTTTTTGTCGTCTTCAACATTTGAAATAAGCTCAACAGTTGACATCCAGCTTTGGTAATTCTTCGTAATTTTTCAACTGCTTCGCTGCTGGTTCATATCTACTACTGCTGCGACTGGTTTCTTTGCGACTGAATACTTTGCGCCTGGTTGCAACTCTTCGCTACTTCTGCTTTTCTTGCGTCTGAATCCCATGTCGACTGAATATGCAATAGCACTGTAGCTCGCAACTGGATACACTATAGCTTTGCGACTGGATCCACTGTAGCTCGCGACTGGTACATCATCTTACGACTGGATGCATAGAAACAGCTGGTTCAATGTAGCTCACATCATTATGTACTGTTGCTTGCGTCTGGATGTACTGTAGCTACCTGCTGGTTATATCATTGCAAACCATCGACTGAATCGCGAAGGCAAAACGCTGTCATATCAACTTATTAAAATGACATCGTTTTGCTATCGCTAACTTTGAGTACGCTCGACTGGTTGCACTGTAGCTTGCGACTGAATGTTCTTCCTGTACGACGTCGCTTTATCTCTTGCGTCTGGATCATCCATCGACTGGTTCTACTGTAGCTCCTGCTGATTGTGATGTCACTGCTGATATCATCATCGATGGTCCGCTTAGATGTTCCAGCTGGTTCCCTTTTGATGTTCCATCTGGTCCATCTTCTTCTATAGCGCTTGCTGCTGGTTCTTATCGTTCCAGCTGGTTCACTATGCTCCTGCTGATTCAACTTGGCCTCCGCCTGATTACGAAAAACTGACTCAACTTTGGACGTCTCCATTGCTAATCCAGCTGCCGTTTACAATGATTAACCAAACCAACTGCTGAACTTTATATTGTAAACCATCGACTGGACAGACTTCTACTGCTCATCTTCTTTGCTCAATATACTTTTTCCTGTAGATATCTGCACAATTCGTAGATTTGTTAGAAACACAGTAATAAGTTTTGTGTAATTCAAAATTCAATCTGGATCTGTTGACACAGATCCATCAATCTCTCCCTTTTTTATTTACACAAAACTTTAAATAACAAATGCATGTTCTAACAATTCTCTTCCTTTTTGTGGGAATCAAAAAGAGATCGAAAGCTGGTCTTCCCGAAATTTTAAATGAAAGCTCTCCCTACACTGTCTCAACAAAAACAACGTGACAGCAGGGGTTTTAAGTTTGAAAAATAAAAACAACTTTTGGGAAGCACCGTATGAAACAGTATGTTATGATTTTGAAAAACTCGAATGAAACTGATGCAGATAGCTCAAGTTAATAAAGACACAGACGTCACTCTCCCTGTCTTTTATAACCTAAGCTCAAATCATTTAAAAACAAATTTTAAGCATCATCTTGAATCCGCATAACAGAACATTTGAAAACTATCAGAGCATCAAAAATGTTGTTTCAAATAACAATGTGCTACTGAGTTACTTATATATGAAGGACCAGTAAACAGATAAAAGCTCAAATGTTCATTCTCCTATTTCATCCCATGTGCTTGTCATCGAGCCTCGCTCCAGGTGATCTTACAACACAACGAAAATAGAATCTTGGCATCCGCACGGAACTCGCGCATCCCGTGACAGTTCATCAAGAGAAAACCAGTTCTATAGTAAAACAAATTCTCTGGCCTTCATAAAAATAAGCTTCTCAAAATAATTTAAAAACATTTAAAACATAGCATGAGTTTTAAAATAAGTGCTCGTTCAAGAACAACCCGCTCTGATACCACTTGTTGGTCCGGTTTTAAAAAGGATCAAAAGAACTAACTTAGCAGGCGCTGTTATTAAAATGGATCATTAAAAATTTTGCGCGCTGCTATCAAGAGAATGAGGTGCAATACCTCTGGTTCTTGAATACTTAAAAGCGAGAGCACCGGAGACAGATCTGGTATGATTTTAAATCATGAGGAAAAAACCAAACTGAATCCTATATTTTAAAACAACTCAAACAGATTTATGTGTAACATAAATCTGTTCAAGACTTACTGTGTGTGTGCTAACTGTGTATGCGAGAATTCTAAAAATAAATGCAAGAGCTGAAAGCTTAAAGAATACAATACTCAGCATATTTGTTTCTGGAAGTTCGGACCTCAATGTCCTACTTCTCCCCTTCTTCCACCTCGGAAGGTTCCACTAGAAGATTTGATCTATACAACATGTACAGACCAAATCCCGCAACCAGGAGCTGCGAGAACTCCTAGACTCTACCAGCCCACGGCTGTTCACTCAGAACTTGTTTATCTGTTCAAAGACTACATACACAGAGTTTTACGTCATCGTGCTTGGACGGGAACTGATTGAAACTGGTTTGAGATTCATTCACTATACAAGGAAAGTGAATGAATCTCTGTGTGTGTGAGATTTTCAGTGTATCGCTTAACTCTCGAATAAATCAATCTCACACACTAGGGAAACGCTCCTAAACGAGCTGATTAGAACTCAGCAGTCGACGTCGTTGTAAGCTCCTCTCAGAATAGTGGTCGACTGCTTCGTTCTACTGTTATCTTCCCTCTGTTTGTGCACTGTGCAACCAACATCCACTGCAAAAGCCCTCTTAACAGCCTGTCTCCAACAGCTCTACTCTCCAATGGCGTTGTCTTAAGGCCTCTGTTCCAATTCAATCCGTTGGACACAAATTCTTCCCGTTCAAATGTGTTCTTGAAAGTACCGACAGGGATTGTCCTTTGTGTCCTTTCTTTTGCAGGCCTTTTTGTCGTCTTCAACATTTGAAATAAGCTCAGAAGTTGACATCCAGCTTTGGTAATTCTTCGTAATTTGTCAACTGCTTCGCTGCTGGTTCATATCTACTACTGCTGCGACTGGTTTCTTTGCGACTGAATACTTTGCGCCTGGTTGCAACTCTTCGCTACTTCTGCTTTTCTTGCGTCTGAATCCCATGTCGACTGAATATGCAATAGCACTGTAGCTCGCAACTGGATACACTATAGCTTTGCGACTGGATCCACTGTAGCTCGCGACTGGATACACTGTAGCTTTGCGACTGGATCCACTGTAGCTCGCGACTGGTACATCGTCTTGCGACTGGATGCATAGAAACAGCTGGTTCAATGTAGCTCACATCAGTATGTACTGTTGCTTGCGTCTGGATGTACTGTAGCTATCTGCTGGTTATATCATTGCAAACCATCGACTGAATCGCGAAGGCAAAACGCTGTCGTATCAACTTTATCAAATGACATCGTTTTGCTATCGCTAACTTTGAGTACGCTCGACTGGTTGCACTGTAGCTTGCTACTGAATGTTCTTCCTGTACGACGTCGCTTTATCTCTTGCGTCTGGATCATCCATCGACTGGTTCTACTGTAGCTTCCTGCTGATTGTGATGTCACTGCTGATATCATCATCGATGGTCCACTTAGATGTTCCAGCTGGTTCCCTTTTGATGTTCCAGCTGGTCCATCTTCTTCTTTAGCGCTTGCAGCTGGTTCTTATCGTCCAGCCGGTTCAACTTGGCCTCCGCCTGATTACGAACAACTGACTCAACTTTGGACGTCTCCATTGCTAATCCAGCTGCCGTTTACAATGATTAACCAAACCAACTGCTGAACTTTATATTGTAAACCATCGACTGGACAGACTTCTACTGCTCATCTTCTTTGCTCAATATACTTTTTCCTGTAGATATCTGCACACTTCGTAGATTTGTTAGAAACACAGTAATAAGTTTTGTGTAATTCAAAATTCAATATGGATCTGTTGACACAGATCCATCACATGGGGTGCCAAAGTCGATTGTATCAGATCGAGACCCCAGATTCACTTCACACTTTTGGAGTAGCTTGCAACAAGCTCTAGGTACAAAATTGCATCTGAGCACAGCTTATCATCCTCAAACCGATGGGCAATCTGAAAGAACAATTCAGATTCTTGAGGATATGCTTAGAGCAGTAGTATTGGATTTTGGTGTTTCATGGCAAGATTCATTACCACTGGTGGAATTTTCATACAACAACAACTATCAAACCAGTATCGAAATGGCACCGTTTGAAGCGTTGTATGGAAGGAAATTTCGTTCACCATTATATTGGGATGATGTATCGGAGGTACCTGAATTGGGACCAGATTTTATTAGAGAAATGACTGAGAAAGTGAAGTTGATACAGCAGAAGATGAGAACGGCGCAACATAGATAAGCCAGATATGCAAATACCAGACGTAGACCTTTGTGTTTTGAAACAGAGGACAAAGTATTTTTGAAAATTTCTCCTTTTAGAGGTACAATCAGATTTGGTAAACGAGGGAAATTGTCTCCAAGGTTTATTGGTCCTTATGAAATTCTTGAAAAGATAGGCGATCTTGCTTACCGACTGGCATTACCTCCATCTCTTTCTGGTATACATGATGTTTTTCATGTATCGATGTTAAGGAAATATTTACCTGATATATCCCATGTTATTCCTGCTGAAGAAGCTAAAATCGATGAAACTTTGAGTTATTTTGAACAGTCGATACAGATTCTTGATCGAAAAGAAAAACAACTCCGAACGAAGATTATTCCATTGGTGAAGATTCAATCGAATCGACATGGAGTTGAGGAAGCTACATGGGAAGTTGAGGAAGATATGAAACAACTATTCCCCTATCTTTTCCAATGAGGTTAGTTCTTATTCAGATTCTGTTATCTCATTATTCTTATGTGCATATAGAGACTGCTGACGAGTTCAAGGACAAACTCAAATTTTAGAGGGTAGAGAAATGTAATGCCCGAGATTATTATGTAGCGATTAAGTAAATTCGAAATTTCCGGACGTCAGATTTTGATGAAGTCTGGTTGAGGATTCTCGGATTTCTTCTGGAAATGTTATGTTTTGAATTAAATTTCTTCCAGGTGGAATCTGGTTGAGATTTGAAGGTTGACTTGATTTTCGCTTGACCTTCTTTAATTCTATCTTTTAACGTTGATTGGATCGTGAGAACAGATAACTTAGCAGCGTTATCCTTTTTAACTATTCCCAGTTCAAATCTGTTAATCTCCAACGCTAGAGGAATCTGAACTGAAATCTGTGCCAACCCCACATTCCTTCTACTTAACGCATCTGCTACTACGTTAGCTTTACCGGGGTGATAGCTAATTACACAATCATAATCTTTAACCAATTCTAGCCATCTCCTTTGCCTCATGTTTAGCTCTTTCTGGGTAAAGAAATACTTGAGACTTTTATGGTCTGTAAAAATTTCGCATTTCTCACCGTAAAGATAGTGCCTCCAGATCTTTAATGCGAAAACTACTGCTGCTAATTCAAGGTCGGCGTAGGATAATTCTTCTCGTGTATTTTCAATTGTCTCGAAGCATAAGCGATCACCTTTCTTTCTTGCATTAAAACAGCTCCTAGCCCTGTCTTCGATGCATCTGTATAAATCACAAAATTCCCTTTCTCCGATGGTAATGTTAGAACATGGGCTGCAACTAACGCAAGTTTTAACTTCTCAAAGCTGGACTGAAATTCCTGAGTCCAATCATAATTAACATTTTTCTTAGTTAATGCGGTTAAAGGAACAACAATTTTTGAAAATCCTTCAATAAACCTTCGATAATAACCTGCAAGTCCTAAGAAACTACGGATTTCTGTGACACTCTTAGGCACAGGCCAATCTCGAACAACTTCCACTTTAGAAGGATCTACTTCTATTCCATTTTTCGAAATAATGTGACCCAAAAATACAACTTTCTCAATCCAGAACTCACATTTGCTAAACTTAGCAAATAACTGTTTATTTCTTAAAATCTGCAAAACTTCTCTAAGGTGTTCTTCGTGTTCACTTTTATCCTTCGAGTAAATCAAAATATCATCTATGAATACTATCACAAATTTATCTAGGAATGGTTGAAATACCCGATTCATTAAATTCATAAATACAGATGGCGCATTAGTTAGTCCAAATGACATAACTAAAAATTCATAATGGCCATATCTTGTCCTAAAAGCTGTTTTAAAGACATCTGCTTCTTTTACCCGTAACTGGTGATAACCAGATCTTTGGTCTATCTTGGAAAATACTGCATCTCCTCGTAATTGGTCGAATAAATCGTCAATCCTAGGGAGAGGATATTTGTTCTTAATCGTTAACTTATTTAGTTCTCTATAATCAATACACAGGCGCATACTTCCATCTTTCTTCTTCACGAACAGCACTGGTGCACCCCAAGGTGAAGTACTGGGTCTAATGAATCCTTTATCCAATAAATCTTGGATCTGGTCTTTTAATTCCTTCATTTCCTTAGGAGCAAGTCTATAAGGAGGCTTCGAAATTGGAGGAGCTTCTGGTACTAATTCGATAGTGAATTCCAATTCCCGATTTGGAGGTAAACCCAGTAAAATATTGCTCAAAGAAGACTCTCTTAAATTCTTCCCAGGTAAGAATTTCCAAGTCCACCGTTAGCTTGGCTCCTTGCCACCACATCATCGCATCTCCCCTCAGCATATAAATTGCACACCGGGGCCTCTCGAGTTCTGTTAGGTGCAGATAATCAAATATCACTTCCATGGATTTAATCCAGCTTTCTGTCACCAGGGGATCGGTAGTGCCAGAAAATTCTTGGGGGCGCTGTCTCCTAAACTTCTCCTGGGATCTTCTCTGCTAATAATTCTACTCGACGAATGACCATTCCCATTAGAGGTTTGATCAACTAGTCGTTCTAATAGTTGAGCCATGCTGCTGAGGACAGGTTTTAATCCCTCAGATTCATTGTCCCCTTCTGTATAACTTCTTCTTCCTCTACCTCGTCCTGACATATCTGTAAAGGGTAGCCCAAATCCACCACAATTCTATTATGAGAGATTACTATATGCTAGAACATGAATTAAAACTCACAATTTAGAAGTGGCTGGAGAGATCTGCCCTGACTGGAAGTGTGTTTATCTCAAGGACCATTGCTCTGATACCAACTGTAACGACCCATACTTTTCTTAATGGAATTTAAAAGTTTTGGGGTTCAATGGAAAGTCATAAAAATTTTCAAACATCGAAATAATGGATCGCTACTAACTTTCTGGACTGAAATGAGAATAATATTCCAATTCACGATGTGAATGAGAATCAGATGTTACAATTGAAAGGCGCGGAAACTAGAAATCTGGTACATCAAACAAAATAGTTTACATCCTTCCATAATGAAGTCTGAAACAGATTTCTACAAAATAACTAAACTGGAAATTTTTCATGATACAAAACGACAGAAAAAGTTTCTGTACAATACTAGGTAACCCAAAACGGAAAACGTGAAATCTGGAACGGAAAGAAACTGTGAAATCTGATGTCCACGATAAACACCTCCTTCCTTTCTGTTCAGCTCCCTCCAGCTCCTAACTGTTCATTACCTGCACTCAATGAAAACTAGTGAGCCAAAGACCCAGCAGGTAAAGTCTGGAAGTATCAACATAAAATATAATCGTTCCTTAACTAGTACATACGGAGTCTGAAACTTTAAATACGCTCAAGAATAAACAAGCGTAAAACATACAAAGAAATCTGTAAAGGAACGAAAGCATAAAACATAACTCAATTCTGAAAACATTTTTCTTAAAACACTCCTTAGGGCTGTGATTAAAATCACACTTGTGCTCCACATTTACTTTCTGGAATTATGACAACACTTTAAACATTTGGTCCATTTCGTTTGATCAAACTCCTGATATCAGTCTTAGCACTATGGCTCATTGTTGAAGGGGTATATAGATCCGTCGATCCATAATCCTAATCCTTCCTTGGTTTTTGAAGGGGTATACAGTTCGTCAACCGTAATCCTGATCCTTCTTGGGGACCCTTTTGTTGTCATAACTTAAAACATTTCTTTTGACATTCTGCTCTTTCTTTATTTCGTGAAATCTGTTTTCTTACTCTTGAACGTTTACTTTTTCTTTTGTCTAATGATGTTCTGGAATGCTTCGAAGTTTCCTGTAATACTTGCGAAAATGAAAACTGAATAAAAACTCTCAAATCTAATCAATTGAATCGAATAAATCTCTTGAAATGATTCGGAAATGAATAAGGATTCCAAATCTATGCTTTCTGTATCAATTGAAGAAGTATTGAAGAAGTAAAGGATGAAAGCTGGTTTAGACGTAAATGTCTCGATGAAGAAGAAACAAATCAGATCTCTGTTGGTCAACCAGATGTCAACGCAACTTATGAATGACGTCACCAGATTTTATCCAACTAAACGAGTAAATCAGATGTCATGCTACTAACGAATAAACCAGATGTCAACGGTCAACTCAGAAGTCAACAATTTATAAAAGGAATCTGCTCTATACCAGATCTCAGATATAAAAGGGAGAAATCTGAACTAAAGGAACAGGTGAAATCTGAATGAACATAAGTATTTCAACGAAGAAGACACACTTCAGATCTCATGAACAACGATAGAAATCTGAGCTTAACTTAACACGTAAACAGACCTCTACTCTTAGAAATCTGTTCATCATAGAAATCAACGATGGTATAAGAACCAGATTTTAGACTTAACCAGGTTAATGACGATGGTTTTCCTTTGTCTGAAGAAATCAAAATATCTTACGAAATTTCTGGAAATGAATCGAATAAGCTACTTGTGAGCTACTTCGATGAAGAAATCATTGGAAAACTCAAGAATTTACTAGACGAACATCATCAAACTATTTTCTAAAACATCTTTGAATCAAAATTACAGTAAACATAACTTTTGCAAAAACAGAGCATGAACTTCTGGTTTTCTTGAAGAACAGCTGAAGCCATCTTCCTCTTCTTTAAAACATACATAAACATATAAACCAGAATTGAATATATGCTTTCTATTGAGTGAGCAAGAAACAGAGTTTACTTGCCTGAAATCTTTAACACAACAACAGCAGCAAATCCAGCAAACTTCTACGCACCGCTTGTTTCTTTTAAAAACTTTGAAAAGATTTTGTTCGGCTTCTTCCAAGAGAGCACCGCTTCTAAATGATTTAATTTGAAGATAATGATGCATGAAGCAGCTTAACATCCTATTTA
The DNA here is from genome assembly GCA_001598015.1 of Dorcoceras hygrometricum. Taxonomy (NCBI): domain Eukaryota; kingdom Viridiplantae; phylum Streptophyta; class Magnoliopsida; order Lamiales; family Gesneriaceae; genus Dorcoceras; species Dorcoceras hygrometricum. The sequence continues at coordinate 15,889 of KV000472.1, read as the reverse complement.
TATGCTTTAAAATGTCTAATGAAGGAAAACACGTTCAATCAATATGCCAAAATCTACTAAAACCGTACTCTGTTTTAAAATAAAAGATGCACAATTTAAAACAAAAGATTCAATTGGCTTGTAGAAATTGACTAGACATCTGCTATAATTGCATTCTTAACATCTGAATATCAACCCATAATAAAATGAAGGCTGAACATTGCATAAGACACGAAATCTGGACGCACATAACATGAAATCTGGAAATTTAGCTTTTAAAGAAAGAAATCTAAATAACATACACGTGAAACCTGAAACTTGATCTATTCATGGATCGAAATAAAATAGCATTGTAATCCCTCAAATCTCATAAATTACTAATTGTGGACTATAAAAAGATCTGGTCGTTACAATCTACCCCCCCTTAAAAGAATTTCGTCCCGAAATTACTTACTTAAAGAGATCTGGGTAGCTTCTCTTCATATCAGACTCAACTTCCCAAGTTGCTTCTCTTTCTGAGTGATTTATACATTGCACTTTAACCATAGGAATAGTTCTGCTTCTTAACTTACGATTCTCTCGTGCTAAAATCTGGTGTGGTACTTCTTCGTAAGTCAAGTCTTGTTCCAATTGAATGGGTTCATAGCTGAGCACATGCGAAGGATTTGCAATGTATTTTCTAAGCGTTGAAACATGGAACACGTTGTGTACAGTAGACATCTGAGGAGGTAGCACTAAACGATACGCTAACGTTCCAACTCGTTCTAAGATCTGGAATGGTCCAACATATTTGGGACTTAGCTTTCCTTTCTTTCCAAATCTTAAAACACCTTTCATTGGTGAAATCTTTAGGAACACGTGATCTCATATCTCAAAATTTAGATCTCTACGACGATTGTCTGCATAACTTTTCTGCCTACTTTGAGCAGTCTTCATTCTTTCACGTGTTATTTTAATTGCTTTTGAAGTCTGTTCTACAATATCAGGTCCGATCTCAGTTCATTCACCTACATCATCCCAAAGAATTGGTGATCTACATTTCCTGTCATATAGAGCTTTGTATGGTGCCATTTCTATCGAAGCTTGGTAACTGTTGTTGTAGGTAAACTCAATTAACGGTAGTTTAGAATCCCAACGTTCTGCAAAATCAAGAACACTAGCCCGTAATATATCTTCCAGTACTTGGATTACTCTTTCTGATTGTCCATCGGTTTAGGGATGGAATGTTGTACTGAAAGTTAATTTTGTTCCTAAGGCTTGGTGTAAACTTTTCCAGAATCTTGAAGTAAATCTGGGATCTCTATCAGATACTATAGAACTTGGTATCCCATGAAGTCTGACTATTTCCTTAACATACAACTCTGCATACTTAATCAAATCGTAAGTTGTCTTTACAGGAAGAAAATGTGCAGACTTAGTTAATCTATCAACTATTACCCAAATTGCATTAAAGCCTTGAACTGTTCTGGGTAATCCTACTACGAAATCCATTGCTATGTTATCCCATTTCCATACAGATATAGGAAGTGGTTTCAACATTCCCGCAGGTCTTTGGTGTTCCGCTTTAACTTGCTGGCATGTTAAACATTCAGCGACGAATCTACAAATGTCACGTTTCATTCCTGGCCACCAAAACAGAGCTTGCAAATCCTTAAACATCTTTGTTCCTCCTGGATGTATGGAATACGGTGAGTTATGGGATTCGTTCATAATCTCATTGCGCAAATTATCTGTGCGCGGTACCCATAATCGATCTTGGTATTTAACAATTCCTTCTTTCACCGCATACAGATTTGTTCCTCTGTTTTCATCTTGCTTCTTCCATTTCTGGAGTTGATCGTCTTTCGCTTGACCTTCTTTAATTCTATCTTTTAAGGTTGATTGGACTGTGAGAACAGATAATTTAGCAGAGTTCTCCTTTTTAACTATTCCCAGTTCAAATCTGTTAATCTCCAACGCTAGAGGAATATGAACTGAAATCTGTGCCAACCCCACATTCCTTCTACTTAACGCATCTGCTACTACGTTAGCTTTACCGGGGTGATAGCTAATTACACAATCATAATCTTTAACCAATTCGAGTCATCTCATTTGCCTCATGTTTAGCTCTTTCAGGGTTAAAGAAATAATTCTATCTTTTAAGGTTGATTGGACTGTGAGAACAGATAATTTAGCAGAGTTCTCCTTTTTAACTATTCCCAGTTCAAATCTGTTAATCTCCAACGCTAGAGGAATATGAACTGAAATCTGTGCCAACCCCACATTCCTTCTACTTAACGCATCTGCTACTACGTTAGCTTTACCGGGGTGATAGCTAATTACACAATCATAATCTTTAACCAATTCGAGTCATCTCATTTGCCTCATGTTTAGCTCTTTCAGGGTAAAGAAATACTTGAGACTTTTATGGTCTGTAAAAATTTCGCATTTCTCACCGTAAAGATAGTGCCTCCAGATCTTTAATGCGAAAACTACTGCTGCTAATTCAAGGTCGGCGTAGGATAATTCTTCTCGTGTATTTTCAATTGTCTTGAAGCATAAGCGATCACCTTTCTTTCTTGCATTAAAACAGTTCCTAGCCCTGTCTTCGATGCATCTGTATAAATCACAAAATTCCCTTTCTCCGATGGTAATGTTAGAACATGGGCTGCAACTAACGCAAGTTTTAACTTCTCAAAGCTGGACTGAAATTCCTGAGTCCAATCATACTTAACATTTTTCTTAGTTAATGCGGTTAAAGGAACAACAATTTTTGAAAATCCTTCAATAAACCTTCGATAATAACCTGCAAATCCTAAGAAACTACGGATTTCTGTGACACTCTTAGGCACAGGCCAATCTCGAACAACTTCCACTTTAGAAGGATCTACTTCTATTCCATTTTTCGAAATAATGTGACCCAAAAATACAACTTTCTCAATCTAGAACTCACATTTGCTAAACTTAGCAACTAACTGTTTATTTATTAAAATCTGCAAAACTTCTCTAAGGTGTTCTTCGTGTTCACTTTTATCCTTCGAGTAAATCAAAATATCATCTATGAATACTATCACAAATTTATCTAGGAAAGGTTGAAATACCCGATTCATTAAATTCATAAACACAGATGGCGCATTAGTTAATCCAAAAGGCATAACTAGAAATTCATAATGGCCATATCTTGTCCTAAAAGCTGTTTTGTAGACGTCTGATTCTTTTACCCGTAACTGGTGATAACCAGATCTTAGGTCTATCTTGGAAAATACTGCGGCTCCTCGTAATTGGTCGAATAAATCGTCAATCCTAGGGAGAGGATATTTGTTCTTAATCGTTAACTTATTTAGTTCTCTATAATCAATACACAGGCGCATACTTCCATCTTTCTTCTTCACGAACAGCACTGGTGCACCCCAAGGTGAAGTACTGGGTCTAATGAATCCTTTATCCAATAAATCTTGGATCTGGTCTTTTAATTCCTTCATTTCCTTAGAAGAAAGTCTATAAGGAGACTTCGAAATTGGAGCAGCTTCTGGTACTAATTCGATAGTGAATTCCAATTCCCGCTTTGGAGGTAAACCCAATAAAATATTGCTCAAAAAAGACTCTCTTAAATTCTTCCCAGGTAAGAATTTCCAAGTCACCGTTAGCTTGGCTCCTTCCCACCACATCATCGCATCTCCCCTCAGCATATAAATTGCACACCGGGGCCTCTCGAGTTCTGTTAGGTGCAGATAATCAAATATCACTTCCATGGATTTAATCCAGCTTTCTGCCACCAGGGGATCGGTAGTGCCAGAAAATTCTTGGGGGCCCTGTCTCCTAAACTTCTCGTGGGGATCTTCTCTGCTAATAATTCTACTCGACGAATGACCATTCCCATTAGAGGTTTGATCAACTAGTCGTTCTAATAGTTGAGCCATGCTGCTGAGGACAGGATTTAATCCCTCAGATTCATTGTCCCCTTCTGTATAACTTCTTCTTCCTCTACCTCGTCCTGACATATCTGTAAAGGGTAGCCCAAACCCACCACAATTCTATTATGATAGATTACTATATGCTAGAACATGAATTAAAACTCACAATTTAGAAGTGGCTGGAGAGATCTGCCCAGACTGGAAGTGTGTTTATCTCAAGGACCATTGCTCTGATACCAACTGTAACGACCCATACTTTTCTTAATGGAATTTAAAAGTTTTGGGGTTCAATGGAAAGTCATAAAAATTTTCAAACATCGAAATAATGGATCACTACTAACTTTCTGGACTGAAATGAGAATAATATTCCAATTCACAATGTGAATGAGAATCAGATGTTACAATTGAAACGCGCGGAAACTAGAAATCTGGTACATCAAATAAAATAGTTTACATCCTTCCATAATGAAGTCTGAAACAGATTTCTACAAAATAACTAAACTGGAAATCTGTCATGATACAAAACGACAGCAAAAGTTTCTGTACAATACTAGGTAACCCAAAAAGGAAAACGTGAAATCTGTAACGGAAAGAAACTGTGAAATCTGATGTCCACGATAAACACCTCCTTCCTTTCTGTTCAGCTCCCTCCAGCTCCTAACTGTTCATTACCTGCACTCAATGAAAACTAGTGAGCCAAAGGCCCAGCAGGTAAAGTCTGGAAGTATCAACATAAAATATAATCGTTCGTTAACTAGTACATACTGGAGTCTGAAACTTTAAATACGCTCAAGAATAAACAAGCATAAAACATACAGAGAAATCTGGAAAGGAACGAAAGCATAAAACATAACTCAATTCTGAAAACATTTTTCTTAAAACACTCCTTAGAGCTGTGATTAAAATCACACTTGTGCTCTACATTTACTTTCTGGAATTATGACAACACTTTAAACATTTGGTCCATTTCATTTGATCAAACTCCTGATATCAGTCTTAGCACTATGGCTCATTGTTGAAGGGGTATATAGATCCGTCGATCCATAATCCTAATTCTTCCTTGGTTTTTGAAGGGGTATACAGTTCGTCAACCGTAATCCTGATCCTTCTTGGGGACCCTTTTGTTGTCATAACTTAAAACATTTCTTAAAACATTCTGCTCTTTCTTTCTTTCGTGAAATCTGCTTTCTTACTCTTGAACATTTACTGGTTTTCTTTTGTCTAATGATGTTCTGGAATGCTTCGAAGTTTCCTGTAATACTTGCGAAAATGAAAACTGAATAAAAACTCTCAAATCTAATCAATTGAATCGAATAAATCTCTTGAAATGATTCGGAAATGAATAAGGATTCCAAATCTATGCTTTCTGTATCAACTGAAGAAGTATTGAAGAAGTAAAGGATGAAAGCTGGTTTAGACGTAAATGTCTCGATGAAGAAGAAACAAATCAGATCTCTGTTGGTCAACCAGATGTCAACGCAACTTATGAATGACGTCACCAGATTTTACCCAACTAAACGAGTAAATCAGATGTCATGCTACTAACGAATAAACCAGATTTCAACGGTCAACTCAGAAGTCAACAATTTATAAAAGGAATCTGCTCTATACCAGACCTCAGATATAAAAGGGAGAAATCTGAACTAAAGGAACAGGTGAAATCTGAATGAACATAAGTATTCAACGAAGAAGACCCACTTCAGATCTCATGAACAAAGATAGAAATCTGAGCTTAACTTAACACGTAAACAGACCTCTACTCTTAGAAATCTGTTCATCATAGAAATTCAACGATGGTATAAGAACCAGATTTTAGACTTAACCAGGTTAATGACGATGGTTTTCCTTTGTATGAAGAAATAAAAATATCTTACGAAATTTCTGGAAATGAATCGAATAAGCTACTTGTGAGCTACTTCGATGAAGAAATCATTGGAAAACTCAAGAATTTACTAGACGAACATCATCAAACAATTTTCTAAAACATCTTTGAATCAAAATTACAGTTAACGTAACTTTTGCAAAAACAAAGCATGAACTTCTGATTTTCTTGAAGAACAGCCGAAGCCATCTTCCTCTTCTTTAAAACATTCATAAACATATAAACCAGAATTGAATATATGCTTTCTATTGAGTGAGCAAGAAACAGAGTTTACTTGCCTGAAATCTTTAACACAACAACAGCAGCAAATCCAGCAAACTTCTACGCACCGCTTGTTTCTTTTAAAAACTTTGAAAAGATTTTGTTCGGCTTCTTCCAAGAGAGCACCGCTTCTAAATGATTTAATTTGAAGATAATGATGCATGAAGCAGCTTAACATCCTATTTATATGCTTTAAAATGTCTAATGAAGGAAAACACGTGCAATCAATATGCCAAAATCTACTAAAAGCGTACTCTGTTTTAAAATAAAAGATGCACAATGAACCCGAACGTTTTTATTAAAACAAAAGATTCAATTGGCTTGTAGAAATTGACTAGACATCTACTATAATTGCATTCTTAACATCTGAATATCAACCCATAATAAAATGAAGGCTGAACATTGCGTAAGACACGAAATCTGGACGCACATAACATGAAATCTGGAAATTTAGCTTTTAAAGAAAGAAATCTAAATAACATACACGTGAAATCTGAAACTTGATCTATTCATGGATCGAAATAAAATAGCATTGTAATCCCTCAAATCTCATAAATTACTAATTGTGGACTATAAAAAGATCTGGTCGTTACAGTCTGGTACTAGCTTTTGTATTCTAAATCAGTCGCAGGAAGCGACCAGCTTATGGTTAGTGATGCATCCAATTATCTGGTTGTCCAACTTTTGGGATTTGAGAACTAGTCGTTGGCTTGTGAAGCAGTGACCAGTCGAGGGATTTGAAACCAGTCGATGGTTTTTTGTATCTGTTGGTTTAACCAGTCGTGGGAACAACACGATGTCGTTTTGACTTATGAACAGGAACCTCTATACGACACCGTTTGAATTAGTTAGCGGGACCAGTCGTTGAGGTATTTTAGTGGGATCAGCTGTTGGGGTCTTTCAGTAGAGATCGAGAACCAGCTATTGGAATATTGCGACGTCATTTGGATTAGTTATCACGGCGTCGTTTTGATATTAAAGAAATACAGCGACTGATTGTTATGACTGGGTATTATGACATCTGGTTGTGATTGATAAATGTTGCGACTGGATATCATTGCGACAGATAAACACCAGCTGAGGAATCTGGGTAACGATATATATATAACAGTTAGAATCTGGTTCCAAGAGGTTGATGTATATCCTAGTTTGGTATTTAAATACTCAGCATGACACGTGGAATTCATACCGATTACGTTGGAAATTCCGCAGAAAACAGAGATCTTTGTTATAAATAAGATTGAATTCGAAATCCTTGTAACTGTTGGTACAGACTTCAGGATTTGATTCTGTGAAGTTACTGGGAACAATAAAGTTGAAGAGATATCTGAAGAATTTGAACAGAGAGTAGCGAAGGTATAATTGACATGAGAGTCAGGGATTAGATTACTCGAGAATGAGATTTATTGAGTTATCCCGACAAAATCACATACTCTATGATTATTGTTCTTGATTTAGAACTTGAGTCATGTGTGTCGATCCATCACAGGTAGTGGATCTTTTATGTTTCCATGAGATTGCATAATACGAATAGAATATGAATTGATTCTAATGCCCAGGACTGAGATGACCTGATTTTCGGAGTTTGAGTTAACTTTGATAGATGGATATCCATGTCAAGATCATATACGAATCTTGATGGAATTGATGTGAAATGGAATCAATTCTGAAACGAAAAATTGAGATAGATTCATTGCATTTTAGAATTCACGTGCTTCGCTATGCATTTAATTATTATTGCATATACCTGTTGATTATACTGAGATTGTTTCTCATCGGAGTTTTCCGGCTGTTGTCTTGTTTTGTATGTGTGCATGACAACAGGTAGAAGATAATTGACTTGATTGGGCAAGGGTAGTGAGAGCTGGATACCTAGAAGACGGGCGACAAATAAGGAGTACTAGAGATCTGCTGCTAGTATAGTCTTTGAACTTTTAGTGCTAGCGTTTTGATGAAATCTGGTTTTGTAGCGACTGGTCAAATTTTGTATTTAGAAACAATAATCGTTGTATTGTCTCGTTCTGTTTATAAATAACCCGCTTTTGGAAATACACGTGATTATGCTCTGTTCCAAATGACCAGCTCTTGCGGACCAAATTTAAAAAAAAAAAACGAAAATGTACCAGATTTCACTAATTAACTAGTTGATTTAACTAAGCGCCCATAAGATGAGATTAGAAGAATAATTGTGAGCAGAGAGCCTCACAATAGGTGGTATCAGAGCGATGTTAAGTTCTTGGATTGAATTAGATGAGTGGGGTAGATCGAGGTTTCCGATTGATTTATTGCATGCTTGCATGGTATATATCTTACTGTTTTTGAATTCATATCATGTGACTACTGTGAATAAATGGTAAGAGTATACCAAAGAGTTGTAAGAGTTACATGCTCTTGAAGTGAATGGTAGCATGTATTAAACGAAGCATGAATCAGCACTCGATCTCTTGAGAAGTAGCACATTGATGTGTGCTAATCAGAGGAGGGACTGAGTGGGGTAGATCGAGGTTTCCGATTGATTTATTGCATGCTTGCATGGTATATATCTTACTGTTTTTGAATTCATATCATGTGACTACTGTGAATAAATGGTAAGAGTATACCAAAGAGTTGTAAGAGTTACATGCTCTTGAAGTGAATGGTAGCATGTATTAAACGAAGCATGAATCAGCACTCGATCTCTTGAGAAGTAGCACATTGATGTGTGCTAATCAGAGGAGGGACTGAGATTTGTTATTGATATGATGAAGAATTGTGAACAAATCTCTCTGATTTTTAGATATGCCTCCTCGAAGAACAAATACCCGGCAGACCGGAACAGTTCCGTGAACAGAACAGGGTAGTACATCGACTGATACTTTGAATGCAGCTGCAACCCCGATGGAAACATTGTTGAAACGATTTCAGTCCTTTAAACCACCAACCTTGACAGGGACAGAAAATGCCATAGACTGTGAGAACTGTTTGGAAGATATAGAACAGTTATTTGAAGCACTAGATTATACCGATGATCGTCGGGTGAAATTGAAAGTACACCAGTTGCATGGTCTTGGTAAAAGTTGGTGGATAGCAACAAAGAAGGAACTTGAAAATCAAGGTACTATGATTATTTGGGCAGTATTTAGAACAGCCTTCTATCAACGATTCTTTCCAGTCTCTTATCGAAAGGATAAAGGAGCAGAGTTTGCAAACTTGAGGCAGGGGCAATTGAATATTGAAGAATACGTGGCCAAATTCACCAGTTTACTCAAATTTGCTCCACATGTTGCTATCAGTGATGACGCACAAGCCGACCAGTTCATCAATGGCTTGAATCCCGACGTATTCAACTTGGTGAATACTGGGCGACCAAATACTTTTGCCGATGCATTGAATCGTGCGAAAGGAGCGGAAGCGGGATTGCTAAGGCAACGAAGAGCACAATTTGTGCCATCAGCAGCCAAATTAGCACAGGAGAATCCACATATTCCACCGTCCCCTCGATTTGATGCTGGAAGCAGCGGTAGTGGAAAGAAAAATTTCTTTAAAGGGAAAGGAAACCAATTTAAGCGTTCAGGTACTAGTAGCTCCTCCAGTTCAAGTGAATCCAAACAACTGAGAGCTGGACAAAAATCGAGTGATTACTGTACCAAATGTGGAGGCAGACACAACACCGAACAGTGTAGAGGAGTGTTTGGCCTTTGTCGTATTTGTAATCAACCTGGAAACTTTTCCAGAATCTGTCCTCAGCGTGATTCTTGAAGTTCACAGATACTGGGGCATCGATATCCATGCCACTACCAGAAAGACAAGTATCTTCTGTGCATTTATTCCAACCACAAAATCCACAACAGAGTAGACAAGGAGGAAGCCAGACAGTGAGCCAACCTCCTAAACAGCAAGCACGAGTGTTTGCATTTACTGAAGAGCAAGCACAAGCAGCTCCTGATGACGTGATAGCAGGTAATTTCTACCTTTGTAATTATCCTGCTTATGTTTTAGTTGATACCGGTGCTTCACATACATTTATTTCTGAGCATTTTGTGGTATCACACGAGTTGCCTGTAGAACCCTTAGCTGAGATAATATTCTCTCTTCACCTCTGGGAAGAGGTATGTTATCAGTAAAGGCTGTTAAGAATTGTATCCTACAGTTTGAAGGTCATGAGATTGAGATTGATTATGTTGTACTTGGGTTGTCTGATTTCGATTGTATCAGTATAGATATGTTAACCAAGTACAGGGCAACCGTGTATTGTTTCCAAAAAGTGGTCCGATTTAGACCCGATAAAACTGAGGAATGGAAATTTTATGGTAAGGGATCACGAGCCAGAATTCCTTTGATTTCTGTTATTTCTCTTGTTGACATACCAGTGGTTTGCGAATTTGCTGATGTTTTTCCTGATGAGATTCCAGGATTGCCTCCATATCGAGAGGTAGACTTCAGTATTGAATTGATGCCAGGTACACAACCGATATCAAAAGCACCGTACCGGATGGCACCAATTGAATTGAAAGAATTGAAAGAGAAGCTGAAAGATCTTCTTAATAAAGGATACATTAGACCGAGTGTTTCCCACCGTACCGGATGGCACCAATTGAATTGAAAGAATTGAAAGAGAAGCTGAAAGATCTTCTTAATAAAGGATACATTAGACCGAGTGTTTCCCCTTGGGGTGCTCCGGTACTATTTGTTCGGAAGAAAGACGGATCAATGAGAGTATGTATTGACTACCGGCAACTAAACAGAGAAACGGTAAAGAATCGATATCCTTTACCTCGCATAGATGATTTGTTTGATTAGTTGCAGGGTTCATCAGTGTATTCGAAGATTGATTTGAGATCCGGATATCATCAATTGAGAGTAAGAGATGAGGATATATCGAAAACTGCATTTCGAACGAGGTATGACCACTATGAATTTATCGTTATGCCGTTTGGATTGACCAATGCTCCGGCGCATCGCCACCGCACCACCGCCGCGCCACCGTCGAGCACGCCGACGCACGCCCGTCGTGCACGGCGTGTGCAACTGCCGCGCGCAATTCACCGCGAAGTATGCGGGATCGTGCGCACGGGTTGCAGCGGGCGTTGTGCGCCCGTCGCGCACGTTGTGGCAGGGATTGCGCGCCTGTCGCGCACACCCCTGCACGCACTGGCCGGTGGGTGTTGCGCCCGCTGGCCGGCACCCGTGCGTGCACGTCGCTGATGGTAGTGCACGCCGCCGCTGCCCCACTTGCGCGAATTGGTCGCGCAGGTGGCCGCCACCGTGCGCACACGTTGCGCACTGTGGTTGCACGCGTGCGGGCGACGGTGCACCGCCCGTGCGGCTGTTGCGGGGCGGATATGCGATGGCTGTTTTTGAATTTTAGGGTTTTTCCGGGCCTGTCCCGTGTGGCCCGAGGGGTTTTTGGGCCAGTACTTGATATTGGGCTTTTTGGTCGGACCAAAATTAATTTTTGAAAATTTTGAGATTTTGGACCTAAAATTGTTTTTAGCCCAAAATGATGCAATTAAAATAACAAAATAAGATTTTATTTATAAAATATGATTTTATATTTAAAATGCGATTTTTTTGGATAATATCAAATTTGATTTGATTATTTTATTTATGTCAATTAATTGAATTGATAATGATTGGGATGATCGAAATGTTGGGGATCCGGATCGCCCCCGCGAGGCAGCGGAAGAACAAAGAATAAACAGCCGGGAGACGATCAATACGAAAAACAGATAACAGTTATCGACATGCATAGGGGGTTCAAAACATTGAATTGATAATGATTGGGATGATCGAAATGTTGGGGATCCGGATCCGCCCCCCGGCGAGGCAGCGGAAGAACAAAGAATAAACAGCCGGGAGACGATCAATACGAAAAATTCAATAACAATTATCGACATACATAGGGGGTTCAAAACCACTACCTTGCTGGCACTTGTGCCTGGCTCCAACCGTAGTTACAATAACGTCAGCTCTTCTCGGTAGACTGCGGTAGATATCGCCAATACGGTCCACGACCAGAACTGAGATTCTTTTGTCAGCCTGCACTAGAAGCACTGACAAATTCTGCACGAACAGATTCTCCTCGAAAAACTTGGCCGGAACAATTTCCGGCGAAGCGGCGGCGACGGCGGGCTGTGAACGGC